>OY735206.1:43504250-43549250 GCA_963457665.1 Thysanoteuthis rhombus
TCAACTTATTTATCTGGTTTTTCAATCATTAGTAATGCATTGTAAATAGATAGTATGGGTGCTTTTGATGTGTCGATATCACCAGAAATTGTTTGATCCTTGTTCACTTGTCGTTGGCTAACATTTTTGTCAGACATTATCACTGTTAAGAAAAATCTCCAATCTTCAAAAATACATCTTTATTTTAATTGGATCTGCAACAAAAATGCAATTACATGAGTAAATCTTCCACTTTTAGCATTTTAATCAATGATGTATTAAAAGCAACATTTCAACGTAATATTTATATAAATGTGGATGTGTTTTTTGCGCGCCCACGTATGTATGCATGTATATGCAAATATGTGCATATGTATGCAAATCCGGTTATGCACTTGTATAATCATGCCTTTCCCGTTGTGCCTGCAGCAAATTGACGTTAGGAGTCTCGCTAAAATATTTCATATTCAACATTGATTACAGACTTGTTGCCTAAAAATAAATCTCTTTTTATGTCTTTTCAACAATATGAAATATCTGTTGAAAATTGCATTCCCGATTTCTCAGAGGAATGGATGGATACGACTACTTAATTGTATTGCAATTTACAGTGAAATACGATGTTGGTGAAAAATGAATAACATTCTTCTTCGTCTTTTATTCCTTACATCTATGATTTATTACAGCATCATTTACAAAAACAAGTGGAAGCAGATTCAACTTTCACCTCAATGATACGAACATGGCATTACCGGGAACTGGGAACGGAAAAACCGTTTTAGAATAATAACTAAACTCTGAAGATGGGAATAATCTCTACTAATGAGTTTGATTCTAACCGGGTATCCGAAAATGCAACTTTGTCAATTTCTGATAAATATTATTGAAATCACTCTAGAATACATCATCTATCATCTTCCAGCTAATTATCCGACTCTGTTGATATCTAATCAGAGCTCTTAAGAAATTCATGAAGCAACCCAAGAATTAACTGTTAAGATAACATTTTGATACGTAGAGACTTTTCCTACCGTAGAGATTTAATTGGTGGTGTGAGGTAGTCTTATGGTTGTCAGGATTCTGTAAGGAATCGGCAAACCAAGTTCGAATTTTCACTTAAGCTGCTCGAGTCCAGTGAAAATTCAAGCTCTTTGGAAAGGTAGGAATCCACATCTTAATTGATTTCCCTCCCCCATCGTTTGATATCTTGAGAAAATGTGTTGTCGGTGGGATGTCACACTATTTCCTAGAGGGAGTGATTGACGACGTAAAAAAAATCTCTCTCCAATATTTTATGATAATTTAGTTTATCAGTATGACATTTATACTGCATTGAAAATCAAATCTTACTGTACTTTGTGTGAAATTTACTGAACTTGTTCTGATATTTGTCTGGAAATGAACATCTTATTTTTGATTTGATTCAATAATGCTTTCATCCTCCCTACTTTATAAATGTTAAACTGAAATTGAAACTGTACATAAAAAAGTTATTCATTCTTTGCTTTGCTTGAACAAGGCTGTTATTTCATCGAGCTAACTTCTCTATTTCCAACTACCAGAATATACAGCAGCCCCACATACACAAATACACGCACATACATAAACATACACCTCCACACATATATGCATACATACATATACACTTATCTATCATATGCTGTATTATTGTAATACTAGGTGCTTTAACATTATACGACAAACCGAAAAAGTACATATTTGTGCATGGGTGTATTTGTTGGTGTGCATGTGTGCTTGTATAAGTGTGTGTGTGTGTCTGAGTGTGTGTGTGTGTGTGTGTGTGTGTGTGTGTGTGTGTGTGTGTGTGTGTGTTTGTACATACTTATGTTTTCATAATACTCTTGTGTGTATTTGCAGGGACAAATATACATGCAGGCATGCATCACACGTGTTTGAATGTTTTTTTTTTATTGTTTATTTCATTTTAGTTTTAACTTTGCTCGTAATCCTCACTGGAAGAGAGCTAGTACCCTATAAATCTATCCTTCTTTCATTTTTTTGACACAAACGGAATTTTTTATACTTTGACAAAATGCTTAATAGTTCTCACTGGGCATTTTGTCATATCGTCATTGTACAACGTTATGTTAACAATAAAATTGATCGAACATGTTTTATATTTCATCTTAAGTACCCGTGGGAAGCCACGAAATGCATTTATTTAGATATTTTAACGTTGCTCGTTCCAGAAAACGACAAAGAATTTTGATTTGAAGAGAATACAACATGAAATATGAAGAATATCTTCTGATGATGAACTGTAAATCTAGATGAATTCCTTGTTAGTTTGTTAATATCGCAAAAAATCAAACCCACTATCAATTTGGACTATTTGAGATTTACTAATGAGCTTTAGGCCAAAATATTTTCCTATCATTCTAATTCCAAACTTGTTGTAAGATTTCATTATAATTATCATCAGTAGCATCTGTTGAACATAAACACGCACAAAATTCTCCTGATCAGTCCATCGTAGGTGTTGCAGTGCAAATTTTCCTGAACGTGTATGAATCAACACGCCATCTTATTTTTTTTTTTGCTGGCCACAATTTTGCATATGATCTTCTGGGACTCACATATGGTATCGTGATGTGTAATGATTGTTTCAAATTCTTTCTATATGACCTGCTCATTGCCATTTGAGTCTTTGTAATGGATTTTTTCATTCATCTGACTCCTGATTTTTTTATACATTGTGCTATCGTGTGAACCCTCCCAGTATTGTTAAACATGACTGTCTCTTGTTAAGATTGTATTATTCTATATGTCAGTTCGATTGGTAACGATTGAGAGGAGACGTTGGAGGTAGACGATTCTTTCAGAAATTCCTGAGATCTTTTTGAATGTTTGGCTTGCTCTATAGAAAGTTAGCCAGACTAGCGTCATCGTCCGTTTGACTGCGTCTTCTTATGAGAATTTCATTTTTGTCCCGGGGTAATTTTTTTTGTTTTAGCTCTGTTTTGGATTCTGATCATCAAGTCTTTGCCTTCGATGTATTCATTGCACCGGTATTTATTCCACCGGTTCTCTCCCAGAGAGAGGCTGCACGTCATTTTCACACATCGTTTTCCGATGGGGGCATTTCACTTGCATTACACCGACGCTGCTTGCGTGCACATGTTAATACAATCCCTCGATACCGTGGAATGTCCGTTGCAATTCAGACTTAATCTCTGGAAAGTTTGCTAGGGATCTTATAAGGGAAACATTACAACTATAGGGAGACCCAATGTTGCCTCATATTCAGAACAATGAGTCTTTCATGCTGAAAAATGATCCATTGTTTTTGCTGTTCTATTTCAATAGCGGTGTAAGTTTTGAGTGAATGAAAGGTGTTGTTAATTTGATTATAACGGCGTGAGAATGCAGCTTAATTTTATTCATGAGAACAAACATATCTTTCTTAATTCAAATGACTTTTCATGTCAACGTAGCGAGAAACTTTGCTTGGACAATACCAGACCATGAATTCCCCCTGGCTCCTATCGAATCATTTACTGGCAATTCTGTATAATTTCTTTCACTGGTCAAACATCATCAGTCTTTCAGCATCTATTGTTGGATATAGACGTTCCCTATAATCCACCAAATCCCCATATCATGGGCGCTTCGAAAGCAATACTTTCGGTACTCGTTAGGTTGTCTCACCTTCTTACGCACTGCTGGCTTCAGTTTTCAATGTGATATCTTGGGATAGCATTGGTAGTCACGATATCCAGCAGTTTTCAGACATTCTCGCTACATGACAAGCCAATAGCCATTTTAGCTTCCTTATGTATTCTATGATACCTGAGGTTTTATTTTCTCCCTAATACTTTTTGTTGTGTTGTGATCTTTCACTGTGAATGTCATCAAGATTTTGTCATGTGCATGTTTGGGGATCAGTCTCTTGGTAATATCAAGTGTTTCAGCTCCATGGGTGACTATCAGGAAGATGCATTGGTTGAAGAACTTTTTAGGATAGGAGATTCTCTAGTTGTTTGAGGTTGAGCCTGCTCTGCTACGGCAAGCTTGTCAGTCAAGGGTGTTTCTTTGTTTGAATCGTTATTCTTTTGAGGATTTCGTGGCGATTCCTTGTCCTAGGTAGATGAAATACTCTGCTTTCTTCAGATCTTTATTTTCGATTTTGATTGATGTGTCAACATATCTTATGCACATGGCATTTTTTCATAAAAGTTGATGTTGAGACTAATTTCCTTGCTTATTTCAGACAGTCATTTAAGCCGTTTTTTGACATCGTGTAGATTCTCACAAAGACGGTAGCACAACCAACCTCAAGATGATCTTCCGAGACCTACACCAAGAAGATAGAGGAATGGGGATAACATTGAATATGTATGCGCTCTTTTTCTAAAATTGTTGCTTCTGTGTATGTGTGTGTCTTATTCTAAATGTGTGGCAACTTCTCCCTCGCTCTATCTCTCTAAGTGTTCCATTCTTACATACACAAAGACACATTCTCTCGCATATATCAACACACATGCACACACACTCAGGCATACAGACATGCACACACACAGACAGACACACATGTAAGCATAAAACACTCTATCCCCCACCTGTCACAGTTCATTAAGACATAAACTAACCAGCCCCTAATTCTCATCTTCTCAATGAACCTTTCGTCTGAAACTTGAGCTGGGAAAATGATCGACCTACTCTGACCCCTAATCCAAATGCTGTGGCCTAATCTTTCGACATCGTATAACATGACAACAGGAAGCACACACAAACACTAACACGCATAAATATGAAAACTTGAAAATTGTTGGACTAGCGTATCATTTTCCAGCAGTTTGCGAATGTTGATTTTCAAAAAAAATGTTCCAACATGGATACCGATTTCTCAAAATACTTTATGTTTGGCATATCAACACTTCAAAAGATTTCTTTGTTACAGAATCTGATTCATAGCAGCTGGAACCTAAATGGTTAATTTCAGACATTTTACAGGCTTTGTCTCAATCTTCCTTAACATCAACATTCCAGGTAAAACGTTTCCCAGGCTTCCCAAAGCGTATGTGCGAACCGGACTTCAGAATTTCATATATTTTCTGGCTTATTTTCTTCCCCCTACGTTGATATGGACACCATATTATATATATCCTCTTGATTCTTTTCTCCATCTTTGTTGCTTCTGAGAAAAAAAAACAAACAAAAAACATCTCGGCCGATATACTATCCTCCCTCCTTGTGTATATATGAGTGATGTCTAGAAGGTATCCAGCAGTTGTATATTAGCAGAAATAGCACAACAACGGCGAAGGCACCACAGTCCCCTTTAGGATACTCAATTTGAGATCTCACACATTCATCCCAGCTTCACTTGCTCATCAAAATACACCATGAATATGTATTCCAGGATCGCTCTGAATAAACATGTCACGTTCTCTTTGATCTCGCCCGAGGTCAGGAATTTCTTTCTCTTAAAGGCAAAACACTTCTGAGTTGTAGCAAGGCTGACAAACACGGATAATGCAACGTTTTATCGGAAAACAAATTCACAAAACGTGAAAGATCAGCCGGTTCTGTTGTTGTGGAGGTGATGGACGTACGGAACACTAACTCATTTGATGAAGATGTCCCTGTGTATAATTGCAGTATTTGTTGATGATGAGATATGAAAAGAATACTTATATCACTGTTTTGCCTTTAATTCTGTTAGCATCGAAATTTGTTTCAAGGATTAATGTTCCTAGGAATTATTTTTTCATATACCTCCATTTATGCGGAAATGCACAATATATGCACGTATATCAACAATTAGGTTATGTTCGTTCGATGGCATTGGATAGTTAAACCAGAGTTCCAATATAGATATAGTCAGAGCAAATATGGTAAATGGAAAAAAGAGACGTGCATACATATACCATATTGTTCTCTTTTTCTCTTACCATACATACACGTACACACAGGACTGTGCACACACACAGACACACACACACACACAGAGGGACACACACACACACACACAGACACACAGACACACACACACACACACACACATATATATATATAGATAGATGGATGGATACAAATTGAGTATACTACATTACTTGTAGATATTTTCATATACGCATCCATTAATCTTTTGGAAACTTTCCTACTCTGTCGGCCTTATTTTCATTTTGTAAATATTTAGCCCCACAACGTTGCCAAATTCTAATCTAATGTCTTTAAATTTCACATAAAATAACTATCAAATAATGTACTGCTTTGCTACACAGGAGTCATCACTCAATATGACTGACCAGATCGACTATGAAAATCCCTGGTTATGTTTTCTTGAATCCTGAATTGCCCTCAATTAAGCAGCATTGATGAGTTTTGATCGCCGAAACCTGGAGTCTTGCCAATAAATCTATTACAATGATTGATGCAACGTGCAAGTTGCCTTACAGAAACAACGCCGCTAGTATTTGAATGCTTACCTCTATACACATTCAGTGAGTCTTCCTGTGTTGCTTAGTAAAAGCAAAAGCCTCTGACCGGACGTCACGTTTTCTCTGATTCGAACACCGGAATCAGTTGGAACGTGTTATCTTTTCCAAAGACCATTGCAATTCTGAAAGGTTTTGCATTGATATGGAAGTCATTTAAGAGAAGGTTAAAACGTTTAGATCTGAAAAATATCTAATGAACAATGATCAGAGAAAAATCTCCCTCCCAAACGTTCAACAATCAACAAAATTCTCAGTAGACAATTTATTCACGGTACTGTCACCAAAAGAAGAGTGCATTCAACAACTCTTTAGTTTTTACACTTCTTTTAAAACTATATAAATCCATGGGTGGCCATATCAGCAAGTAGATTTCCCCGTCCGCCCTATTTTCATAATTACCTCTGCATTTAATATTCCAAATTATGATTTTACCCCTCTTCATATAATATGATTCTTCAATAACAATGAAGTTTTATTCATCAAGTTTAATCTTACTTAGAATTTAAATCCATTTTAGGCCACAAGATGAATGAACTTTACTTCAGGCGTAGAAAGATGTTACACAGAAAGAGATAAAAAAATACATGTATACTCACTACTTTTTTACATTCGTGTATTGTATTTGAAAGTTTTGAGATACCACCGGACGGTTAGAGAAAACATGCATCACTTTCAAACATAAAACTCAAGTAACCAAAAATACAAAAGATCCTTTGGTTCTAATGGAGTTGTTTTTTTGTGAAAGACATCAGTGGGCTGTCACATGATCTAACATGAGTTGAGCAGCAAGTATACGTTAAACATAAATGCACGTGTTGACTTCCTCGTTCTGTTTGATGTGAATGATATAATTGACATGGAGGATCTATTACTCAAGGTTCAGGTAAATGTATGTGTTTTTTTTTCAGCAAAGACAAGATAGTTGATTTAGGAAAATGAAAGAAAGATTTGAGAGAAATAATCAAAATATTACAGCAAGTATCCTTCCAGAAAAAGACTTTAGGGTAGATATTCGATATCAGAAGAGTAGTGTAGCAGACAATATCAAAGGCATATAATAGTATCTAAACTTGCTAATTATGTAGGGTTGCACACATACACACTATATAATCATATATGAATATATATATATATATATGTGTGTGTGTGTGTGTGTGTGTGTGTGTGTGTGTGTGCGTGTGTGTGTGCTAGTACCTGTGTACATATTTTGTGCGCATGTATTGGTGTAGTTATACATTGATACTACTGAATTAAATGTAGTCTCTTGAATAAAAAAATTCAACGAATGATAAACCATTATTCAGTGATAGTTTCTTGACTGAAAATCTCAGAGCTGTTATCTATGTAATTTATGTAATTTTCTTCATAGTTTTTTCTGCTCTACATATACTGTGTTTTGGTTGTATTATGTGTTATTTTACTCTCTATGCATTATACACTATTGTCAAGAGAAAATAACAATAACTAGCCACAGGATGTTTCACACCAATGAGCAGGCTTGCACACACAGCTAAATGTACCTGCAAGGCTCCACTAACACCATAAGACGGGTGAACTATGGCATTAGAATTTAGAAAGATCATAAAAAGTGATGTAAATTAAATTCTATGTTGGGGAAAAAACACATTTATAGGTGTTGTAGATATTTTTTTTGATAAATTTATCTCACCATCAAAAAGGTAGCCAAGTAAGCATTTTGTCCATCCCTTACGGACCATCAGGCAGGCTTGTCTCCACCCTCTTTTGTCAGACCACCTCTTTGCCAAATACCTCAGGACAGTCGAACCCATCTTTTCATTCCTTCACTTTCAGTGAAGGCGTGCATATATATATATATATATATATATATATATATATATATATATATATATAAAAACATGCATATTGACACACACACATGCACACACACACACACACATATATATGTGTATGCATATATCTACCCATCGATACTTCTATCTATTTCTATACATATATATATATATATATATATATATATGTATATATATATATGTATATATATATATGTTTATATTTATATATATATATATATATATATATATATATATATATATATATATATATATATATATGTATATATATATATATATATTCCTTTTAATGAATTTATATGCTTATGCACAGGAAGAACACAAAGTGTTCGTAGTTCAACCGCTTTTTCTCGGATTCATCTATATTTTTCTGCTTGCAGTTTCCATATGAAAAAAACTGATGATAATTAGTATTGTTGAAAGAAAATTCATGTTTTCCCCGTTTCCATACTCAGCCATTAGCAAATGAGTCCATATCCTCCAAAAAAAACCCTTTTCCGTTCGTATCACACAGAAAGTGCTTTTGGCACTTTCATAGAGCACTTGTTCCGCTAAATCTGATTTCAGCCGCTCATGTATACATATACATATCCAACTCAACTCTGCACCTGTGCTTATGTATCCAATATGTGTATACGTATGCGTGAAGAATAAAAAAGAAAAACAGTCAGAAAAGGACCACTAAATGTAGTCCGATGTTCTTAAATATATTGCAATCATTCAAGTCATTATTCGAATAAGCATCATTCTAATTTTCTTTATACTCAAAATAGTCAAGTATATATGCTCTGACATTTCAAAAATTGCCTGAGATTTAGATGTGAATCTATTGTCAACATTCAACGATTCTTTTCAAGCAAAAAGCCTTGTAATTCTATTATAACGTTTCAGTGATTGCCTTCTATGATATCAGATGTGTGCTGTGTGTGTTAAGCTTGGTAATATTTGAATGCCTTTCTGTCCAGATCTGCTTGTCAAAAATTTGATCTGCACTTTATAATTCACAAAGTATTAGATATATGTGTTGTATAATTTCCCTCTCTGCAATTCTAGTCGGTGTTTGTATGTACACTTGACTATGTAACTCCTTTCCCAGCAAGTGCTGTCAAAAACAGCAGGAGTACATTACTTGACTCAGGCAATAAAAAAAGACTTGATTTGACGTTATCACTTTCGTCCGTCAATGATAGGATAGATCCTTGGCAAGTTACACTTTGTTTCTGGATATCACATGAATGATCACAGCTACACCGGCCACGTACTAATCCCTCGGTTTGATTTGTTGAATTTGACAGGGGAAGAAAGCTAGACGGACATGAATGCTTGTTAGCTTTCCGAGATTTCCAGATTTCCAGATTTTCAGTCTGTGAAATGGATTGAAATACAGAATAAATGATAAAAAAATTGGCTGAAGGTGGAAAGAAATTGGTCGTCATACTTGGAAAGTCTAGACTTAGAAGTGCTTTCCAAATATTTAATCAAGGTGACAATCGTATGTATATGAAGTCAGTACTATTTATCTGTCAGTCTGTATCTCTGTCTCTCTCTATATATTTATGAGATTATATATTGCGTTATATCATATAGGAACTCTTATTCAAAATAATGTCTACGTGGTTAATGTATCACTTTGGCTTGAATAGACTTAGTGATCTGAGAAAATGAAGCGTGCGTGCATACACACACACACACACACACACACACACATACACACACGCATATATAAATATGATATAAAAAAAATTAAAAATATGTATGAGCTTTTGTATCTTAATATTAGATAAATTGAAGGAGAGGTAGAGGGTGGTGATAATGTTCCTTTACAATTAAAAATAATTTATCAGAATATTTTAGGGACAGCGCAAAACCTATATTATTCCTCGATAGATCAAATGTAGATGTGTACTATTGACGTTTGCCACAAGAGCATGAGTTCATGGAGCAAACAAAAATCGATCTTGGTCGAAATGAGTCGGACTTGCAAGGCACCGATTCACGCTGGAAGGCGCATAGAATGTATTTGATCAACGAGCTGGATTGCTGAACCAACAGATATGTTAGCAGATATAAGCATATAAGTTTACATACTAAATAGAATATAAGGCAATGTGCATGTGTATAGGTATAGAAAATACGTTGTTCCCTTAATTATGACACAGCTTATTTTTATTCTCGTGTCCCTAGTATTCTCAGCTGAATGGACTGGAAGTTTCCGAGAGATTGAACCCCGGACGCTAGGTCACTTCGTCTTTAGAGTGTGTGTAGGTTATGTGTTGTCAGCTCCTTTAAGCAAACCAGTTACACATGAGCAGATTGAGATGAGATTACATGCAGTAGAATAATAGTTACCAAGCAAGTTTGACAAACCAGTACAACTGGTTTTGATGTTTGATCCTCCCCGAGTGCTCCTTATTTGTAGCCTTGTGCCAGACAAACATGCGTAGTATATAGCATAATAATCTCTGACAGACAGATAGATAGATGGATGGATGGCATTTTGTTAATGGAAGGAATAATCGTTCGTAAATTAGTATAAGGGCTCTGAAAAATCGACTAACGTTGACTATATTATGCAATAAAATGAAAAGACTTTCTAGAAGGAAATATTATGATTTAAACAACGTTGGGAAGACTTTTACAAATGTTCAAGTCAACAGAGGGAATTTAAATTTTTGACAAACGCTACTACTTCCAGTCCTACATGTCCATATTAAAATTGTGCTATTATCATGACAATGGATACGAGATATACGGGAGAGGGTGGCCAAAACCTTCAATCAATAAAGCCATATCGGGAATCAGAAGCAGTGCATAAATATGACAGCCCATTTGTCCTGCTGTAAGCAACGTGTCAACAAATTGCAGAGGTCACTAAGTGATTTTTTCCGCTCGATGTTACTCCATGATGAGATCAAGATATCCTAACGTTTAAGACACTCTCTTGCCAAGGTGCACTCTGATGATTCGCAATCGTATTCAGATGTAAACCTGCATACTTTTGAATATGATGAAAGTATCTATTCAACTACGTATGAGATTCAATCCGACACAAGTATATGTTGAATGCTGGCTCCCACATGCACACGTATATATGAAGACAAAAATGCCCGGTTCCCGAGACAAGTTTTACGAAACGTCTGGATATCTCCAACGTTCCTTCTCATAGTTCAATACAGGATTGTTGTACTGTAGTATACAAGGTTTTTTGATAACCCAAGATTAGGGTACGACCAATCATATTTTATAATTTTTTCTGTTCACTCAACACATTTCACTACTACTTATTTCAATAACCTTCTAAACTATGAGGCTGGTTCTGTTGTAATTTCAAAAATAAAGGATTGTTTTTTTTATCGTCACAACAAATTTCATGGACTTGAAATTAAGTGACATTTTACTGACTGAAGTTTATCTGGAGACCAATCTTTTTGCTTTCTTCATTCAGTTTGTTTAGCTTTATTTTGAGCTCAAGAAGGTCCCAACCAAATGGGATATATCTGGAAATCTGAGATTGTTCAGATCTTCGTCGTCTATTCAATATTTTATTCTCTCAGTTTGAATCTCAGGCGAACATTTTGAGGCAGATTGTAAAGCTATAATAGAACAAGAATGACCCCAATGAAAATAGGCTGGCCATGTCATGAATATGGAAGACAACCGCTGGACACCGCATCTCACGACGAAAATCCCAAGATACAACTTACAAAATCCTGGTCCGACGAAATATAGGACGGTATGACGAACTTGACAGATCCAGAAAGTACTTGATCAGTGAACCACATGATAGTGAGGCCTGGTAAATCGAGGGTAAAGTCCATGTTCAACACTGTATGATGATGATGTTGATGAGATCGAGTGAGAAGCAGGTTGCGTAACTCGAAAGCATCCAGAGAATATATACATCACCCAATGCAATTGCAAGAAAAACCCAAAGAAACCAAAGAAACTGAATGAAAAATTCATACATAGTAACAGTCCAACCAAAATAACTGTAAAAATTCGCCCTAAAATCCATCCAACTTGTCTTAAGCATAAGACGCACCCATCCCCAATGTGCCATTAAAATTCTTCAAGCTTCTTTGGAAATACTGTGTTGACAACCATATAAGCGGACAGATACGAGTGAAGACATGTACATCTCCAAACTTCGATGACAAAATGACACAGCCACCAACTTCATTTTGGATCTTTTACGAATATATTTTGTGGTTTTTCATTAGAGTTCCCGGATGATACATTGTAGAGTCGTTAATGATTCAGAACCGATCAGAAATGAAGAATTAGACTTCAGTTAGCTTGATTTTGCTTCTTTTATCTTTAGGCTTCCGTTTTTCTTGACAACGCCTTAAATTACGCAAAAGCCATCATATTGTATGCATTCAAATTTAGATATATACCCATACTTTCCCGCTGCTATCTTCATTGTTTATATTTTCATTAGTCATATTAGTGTCAATGCTGTTTTAATTTCATCATTTAGTCCATGTTATAAAGATAATGGCTCCATTGATAGAGCTGTTGCCATACATATAGGCTCCTCAAAATATAAGTGTTTTAAGTTTGAGTTTCGGCTGTAGGTTATTTTTCACGTCCAATCCGTGCTATCTGTAATAGATGAAGGGCCAAAGTGACTATAATGAAGTGAAAATCAAATTAGGATTGAACAACTACTGGATAAAAATTAGTATTTGTTGTCAAAAAAAAAAAAAAATAATAATTTGACGAAAATATTCATCAGGTATTGCCGAAGAAAGATAAATCATATGATCGATGTTTGATACTGTAATAGCTTAAGTCTGTCATCGTGCTTTCAAATCATTGAAGACAATTTGACAATCTACCCAGAAACTCTTCAATTTACAGAGAATTTCAGATACGAATACCAACAACAAATCTGACATGGACTATTGTATTTTCGTAACTCAAATATATCAAAAATAAGGATGAAAATGATAGTGATCAACGTATAGGTGTTGTGGTCGTTTTTCATTGAGTTGAATTATTTTATTTAGGATATAATTAAGTTTAAGGGGAACAACTATTGATTATTTGCATTATATATATATATATATATATATATATATATATATATATTTATATATATATCTTTATACATATATATATATGTGTGTTTGTGCATGTGTGTGTGCCTATGAGTGTATATGTGTATTTCTATGTGTATAACTTTATATAATTATGCATATAAAATTAGATGCATCTGCATACATGTATTTAGATATACATTTATACATAGGTAAATGTTTTGTTGAGCGTCTCAAAGAGATGACGTTGTTAAAGAGAGATATCTTTTCCAGTATGAATAGAGGAGATCAACCCAATTTTAAAGGTTACTAGTAATAATTAAAAACAGTTATCATTTAAAAAGAGCCATAAAAACATCAAAATGAGAATTACATCAAGAAAAAGGGGATGGAAATGATATGAAATTGTTTTTTAATATTGGCTATGTAGGGATTTGAAAAACAAAAAACAAAAAAGCGTAGGTCTAGCTAAAATAATGGAATGATTGTCACAATTGTTCAAAAGGTCAAAATGTACAAAAAAAAAATTTAGTTTATTTTCATTTTTTCTGAGAGGAAATCCTAAACCTTCTATCACCTACGTCAAAGCAGGGGGGAAGGCAGGACTCTGTTGGAAAATCAAGCAACTGCGCATGACTGGTAATTCAGAATGACCTTGGAAGGTGGCTCAACTTCCTGGAAAACATTGCATCCAATATACTCCACCAACTGGACTCAGCAAAGCAAGTGGTATCGCCGAAACTGACTGTTGGATAAGATCGAGGAAATGAACCCAAGAAAGAGGGCAAAATTTACTGAGCTCATATCAGAGGGCAGGAATAATAACTGGAAGGCCTGTTGTTGGCCGATTGCTAGTTATTCATTGCAGTGGTCAGTGAACCTCCTTGGAGGAAGAAATAATCTGAGCGAAAGGCCACTAAAAACACCCTTGAAGCTGTAGAAAGGGCATCTTGCTGGCTGTATATTTTGAGGGAAATTCATGGACGAACACACCGCTTAATCACAAGTTGGGGATGGATTCCATTGATAAAAGAGCAGAAAAACCAATTGATCGCAGGTGCATCGTTGGAGATTAGTGAAAGTAATACCAAGATGTGTATCAAATTATTATATTTATCCATATATACACACGATTGTTGGATATTTTATCGTTGTTTCATAATAATAGAATTTATAGAGAAAAATATTTGGCTATGGATTTCTGTAATCTGTTTAAAATTGCATACACGTTGGGTAATTAACGGAAGTGTACATATTATTTATGATGTTCAGTTTTTGCATCTAGACAATGAGGAATACCAGTTATATCTACACAAAACAAGGAGTTAGGGTCACTTGACCTGTTCGATGGAATAGCTCTCCATCACCTGCTTACTTGCCATAGCATCCAATCGTTTAACAGCAGTAGCAGCAGCAGTTGGATTCTATTACTGCTTGTTTAATCATGTCACTCTGACTATTCTGGCTTCCTAATCAAGCAGAAGTGAACTTTCATGTCAAGAAGTGAACATTCAAGTCACGAAGTGAGCATTCATGTCAAGCTACCCCATTATCTTACTTCACTGTCAGTACTAGTCAGCTTTTCATATCTTAATTAATTAAGGTCTAAGCTGATTGACCGCTCCACCGCAAAGAAAAACGCAAAAGGTTCAATAGTACAAATAAATATATTCAGAAACTACTGGCAATCTATCGCAGACAGAGAGTTAGATCCTATGTATAATACAGAAAAAAAAATGACTGTAAACTGACTTGGACATTTGCTAAGCTGGTTGGGCCTTTTCAATGCTCCAGCATTATTCATCAGTACCACCTGACCTCAAATAGTTTCAATGATACAAATACGATTTGAAAGTTGTTTATGATTCATGACAGTCTGATTTGTTGTCCAATACAGAAAACAAACTTAAAATTGACTTATATACCTGGCTAAGCTGATCTCAATGCCCTGGGTTTCTGTTCCGTTAATTGACTGTGCCAACGAACCTCAAACTGGCAAATTACTACCCATTTTGTTTACATTGAAAATAACTAGGAAACTGGGTTTAAGCATCCCCTGCCTTGTGGCTGTGACAGTTGCATGGTCCTAACTGACACCAAAAGGAACCTTGCTCAGTGTCCAGATTCCTAATGCTGATTTTTTTGAATGAGACATGACTCCTTCCAACAGGAAAATTGCTGCAACATGATACAACAATAGAAAAATTGAAGAGCGAAAAAGATATGCAGGGAAAAATCTAGTTTGATAAATTCAAATTTCAAGCCATTAATGTGATTAACCCTGTAATTTTATCTCTATTATCTAGATATGTGATTCAAGATCTATTTATTACAGTGTTTTACCATGTAACACGCCCAGGTTATGCTAAACATTATAAAACCTAATCAATGTTATTCTTTTGAATTTTATTTATACTTATTACCACCATTTTACAATAATAACGATAGAACATCTGTTACTCTATTTGCATATATCCCCTCCATTTTCCCTCAAACCAATCCCTGTGATACATCCAATCGCGTTCTTCAATTTACTGCCTCCTTTTTCTCATGTCTTTCCTAGCATCATGTGAGTTGTCAACATCTTTGTTATCGAATGAATCAAGACTGCTGTGATAAATAAGTGCAAATTATTTTGTTTGATCATTTCCTTATTGCTACGCAACGACATTCTGCAGAACAGGGATAAAGATTTGCATGTTTCACAATTTTATTCTGTTCTAAGTTCGATTGTACAAGTTGGAAAATATCAGCTTTACTCACTAACAATACAAAAAAACCGAAAACAAAGAGTCAACCAATTTCCATCATTCATACAGGAATGAATACATAATATTTACTGCTTTTTTTAACGTCTGATGCCAGAAACCAGAGAAAGGATATTTTTTTTTCAAAGTTATCTAAAAATATTACATTTTCAAAAAAAATAGCATCTTTGTTCAAATCCATAATCATGTAATCTGATCTTTCCACCCAACAAGATAATATAGTTATAGATTTGAATCTTTTTCTTTACAAATATACATTCTGTACGTCGATGGCTGGTTCGTGCCATTGCCTTCCCGGGAAGCTTTTTTTTTCTGAAGGCAATTCTCGAAGTGTTCAGACTTGAGGGTTTTTTGTGCAGTTATAACCCTGATTCTATTGTTATTCAAGGCAGTTCATCATCATCATCACCAGCTGCAGCAGCAGCAGTGGCATGTTGATATCTGCCGTTGGACACAGTCTTTCTCCAGCATTCACCAGAATTCTCGATCGTGGGCGCCATGAAGCCAGTACAAAATTGATAAATCTGGCATATACAAGCCACAGACAACTTTTTATTACTTTTTAGAATCCGAACTTCAGAGAACGACAACGCAAAAGAATGTTCTTAACATATTGGTTGCAGTCTACGAAGTTATGAAATAACGGAAGATTCGATTCCTTATTCATCATGCATAAATATTCAATACAAGACAAATCGAGTTTCGAAACTGCAACCAGTAAGATTCCTTTCTATTATCAATCTCAAGTCGAACTAAAAATAGACACTTGTGAAAAAGATAAAATGTCCTGGAATCTTTCATAGAATATATTTAACAGTCTAACAATTCGTTTCAATTTTCTCCTTGTCTACGTATGCTCCTCGTGAGGGAAAAAGACCCTACTTTCATCAGACAAGACTAAAAATGAAGCCCGAAATTCTGATTTTTTGCTGCAAAAAAGTTTCAATCATAACTTTCCAGGTTTATTCCTGAATTCCAATGGTGAGAAAAAATCATAAATTGAAAAGACATGGAATCTTTCATCCCCTATCACTCATTACCACACATACATTTATCCAGTCTTCCATACCTTCTATGATTCTGATAGAAATCATCATATAGAACGTTGTTAAGTTTATTATTGAATTTATTTAATCTGCCGTTTGAAGTTCCACCTATTTTATTCTGCAGCAACTTTTTTGGTCAAACATGTATAATTAGAGCAAGAAAGTAATTTTGATCGAGCCACTAGAGAGGTACCAGTCACAAATATGATAACTGACTTTATTATCTATGACTTTCAAAACTGTTTGAAAATGCTCATCCAAATCATCATTCAAAAACTATTATTGTCCAAAATCTATGCAGGAAACAAAAAATATCAAGCGAAATAATCTACGATGAGAAAAAACAAGGATATTCTGGTAAGTACATTTAGAGAGCTGTGAAGAGTGAACATATGACACCATTCCATGTAAACAAGTGCGCATAAACTTTGAAATGAATAAATACAAATTCAAAAAAAGAATTTCGCATCTATTTTTCCTGCTTCAGTGTATTTTTCACTTAGTTCTCCCTGCCATCGTAGCCAACACAGTCACTATCACCATTATTGCTTCCTGAAGAATTGATACCATAGTAATTAATTACCCTTGTCTACATTGTCAAGGGTAGCAGAGAGAGGCAATCAAACATCATTTTTACTTGAGTTATGGTCGTTGACGTCATGGCTTCTCAACCAGGCAATATTCATTTGAAGTTTAAGCTGATCGATACATCGATCAATTCAAAATGACGTCCTCTTGGAAAACAGAAAATGAAATGAAGCTGTTCACATAAAAGAGAGAACGAATTTGACGAGAAGAAGCGCCATTCGAAAGAGTGGATTAAAATTTGCTTTGAATGAGTGTGTGGAAACGTATAAAACAAGTCAACACACTCTTATCTTGAACACATAAACTCATACAAACACATACATATATACAATATACATACATAAATACATATATATATATTTATATATATATATATATATATATATATATATATATATATATATATATATGTGTGTGTGTGTGTGTGTGTGTGTGTGTGTGTGTGTGTGTGTGTCCCGTAAAAGTGAGGAACTCTGATAGAATATTGATGGAAGTGACCACTGGAAGGTGAACAACAAAAATCAAGAGAAAGCAGGTATTACTCTACAACTTTTTTCATCATCATATGGGCATTTTTTGATAACTTTCAATAGACGCCATTCTACTTTTTCAGAAACTACCGCGAATTGAAACCTGTAAAAAATTCATCCAAACATGCCGAGCTGATTTTTCCTGATTATTTAGGCTTTAGCTTTTTTTTCGATCAACATATATATTTGAATACAAATCAACGAATACATGGATAGGTTTTGCCTAGCATTCTACTCAATGTGATATTGTTTTACGTATCCAGTGCATATAACATGTGGAAGCGCTACTACGAAAATGAAGTCATCAGACATGTCTGTTTTTGAACACCAAAGCTGAAATCTCAAGAGCCCTGGTTTTCACATGCTCTGAACGTTTCAAAAATGTATTTTGTATCTTTGATTATCAGACGTTTTTTCATTTAATTGGATTCAAGTTACATTTTGCTACACTTGATATCAATTAAGTAAACCTACAACATCTCCCTTGAAAACATCCATTTATGTATTGATACTACGACTATTTCACGATGGATCAGCGTAGGGACGGATACAAATGAGTAGTATTGGAAATAATATCCCAAAACACCATGATCACAGTAGTTTGCAAAAACTGTTGCAACCTCAATTTTGTTTGTATTAATGCTTCGAAGGGATAATCTGATAACTTGAACGCTGCTGAATGTGTAACTGGATAGTGAATGCAGTGTCGAGCAAAACATTTTTAAAGGTAAAACAGACTACGTTGAGAATATTCAATTCATGCTACTTAATCGTCTGCTGCGTCGCATTTGCCGTGGAGGAGAATTGATGATCCATATCCTTGAATAGCAAAAAGGTCATTCTTTTCTGGATGTGTCCTTCGAACAAGTTAACAGACACTAAAGCAATTCACATAATCAGTTTCTACCTATTCCTGTCTTTATACTACAACATTCATTTTAAATCGTACCAAACAAAGAAAAAACATTTTTCGAACTGATCATGTGTGGAAAGGACATCCGAAGAAGCCATGAATCTAAACCCAGTTTTTATTGTTCGCTTTGAATTCTAGCAATAAATTGTTATTTTTTTTATTTTATTTTTTTATTTTTTTTTGACAATGACTACTTTAGTTGAAATGATATTTTCTGTATTTAACGAAAAGTGAACACTTTTCACACGGTTGTTTGCAATTATCTCACATTCTTTCCTGTAGGACTCACTTTCCGAACCTCTGTGTTTCCCCTTGAGCATGTAACAATACATCAAACTGATTTCACAAAGAATAAAGAGCTGAGTGAACTTCAAAGAGGCTTCTATGTTCCTTCCAATATTTGGCATTGAGTCCTTTGCAACAACCATTGATATATATATATATATATATATATATATATATATATATATATATATATATATACATACATATATATATATATATACATACATATATATATATATATATATATATATATATATACATATATATGTATACATACATACATATATACATACATACATATATATATATATATATATATATATATATATATAATTTGGACGGTGAATTAAGGGTAATCATTTGTAGTGACTGCAAGGGCTATTAGCAGTTAATTATACTTCCTATGACAGTTGAAAACGTTATTAACAGTTTGCTGGTTGGTTCTCTGCTGATAGATCATGGTTCATTTCGCTGCCAATTAAGACAAATATTTGGGTTAAGTATGGCCTGGGGGCGGGGGGAATGACAAACACCAATCATATGAATTGTGTGAAGATACAGTGACGCCCATCTCCCAAGGAAAGCATTTAATTACTTCACCCAGTTTGTTTTGGGCAATCAGGAAAGATAAATGCTGGAATTGACTTATAATAAACTATTATCCGTCTAGACAAACACACACACACACACACACACACACACACACACACACGCACACACACACAAACATATATATATATACATATATATACATATATATATATATATATACACACACACACACAAACGCACATATACATGCATACATACATACATATATATATATGAATTGTACATGCTTCATGTGTTTCCTAATTTATATATATATATATATATATATGTATATATATATATATATATATATAATATATATATATATATATATATATATATATATATATATATATATATATATATATATATATATATATATATATATATATATATATATGCTGGTGTGGAATGCTGGTGTTACCTGAAGTAAAAATTACTGATCATCTGACGATACAGTGGCTGATTCCGTAAAATTGTTCCGTATTTCAATGTTCTACCTGGCAGTTTGTGCAATCAGAATTTGATATGGTATAGTTCAGAATTATAATTGCTATGTAAATAATTACAAAAGGTGTAAAAAAATCTTGCTCGCTCAAAGAAATTATCCTAATTTTCTAATTCGTTGCCTACTGAAGTAAAAAAAAACAACAAAAAGCAATAAAAATGAAACAATCAGGATAAAATAAACATATATATATATATATAAATATATATATATATATATATATATATATATATATATATATATATATATATATATATATATATATATATATCCTTTATGTATATATGATACATATTTTACTTTGAAGTATCAATTTCACGATGGGGATCACTGGTATAACTATATTATCCATATTTGAACCTATGAAAGATGAGTTTAGCTGGAGATGGTATTAGCAGGGAGAAGAAGTAACGTCTTATCCTAAGTAGTAAATATACATCCATTCCTCCTCTTTTTTGAAGACTCGGCTCAAGGCATATATGTCGTCGGGTTACTAATCGGAAAGAAAGTAGACATCTATATTCAACGTTTATCTGCTATATTGGAGTATCTTGAATATTTGCTTGAAATTGCAGACAGCTGTGTTATCCAGTGTAATGGCACCTAAAAATATATCTAGATCCTTCTTCAAAAAGGAAATAAAACTAGTAAGCTCGACATTTACCAGCTGTAGATTGTCTGCGCCCTCCCACTAAGAGCCGTCAGACTGACATCTGCCAGGGAAGGGGCACTTTTGTCAAACCTACGACCTTGGAATCTCGTATCACCTCAAATGACCGTAGGATGTTATATCTTGGTTTATAGTATTACAGCCGTGGCAATCTCTTTCAAAAATCATTGTCTGCGAAGTCAATATATATATGTATATATATATATATATATGTCAGTGTGCATGTCTGTAAGTGAATAGTGTTTCATTTTAAATACCTAAACGCACAAGTATTTGAATATGAATTTGATTTTTGGAATGCACGTTCATACATAGTGATAATTTTAGTAACGTTTTAAGCGTGCAATTAATCTGTAAGAATAGACTTTCCCTCTGGCGTTTCAATGTACCTTCAGATCAGCGGATTAATTATTGATTCTATTGACTTGGAAAATCACTACCTGCGTCATTCACCAATGATAAATAGGATTCAATATCAATCTTTGCAACGATTAGGATTTAATCATTGGCCGTTCTGTGAGGATGTTCTCATTAGTATAGTACACTCTTTTCAATCTCTTAAAGTTAACGAGAGAAGAAGGAGGAATAATGATAATATGAGAAGAGAGACATAATCCTTAAATGAGTATTAAAGAATGTTCAATATTCTGAAAAAAATAGAGAAAAATAAAGAAAAATGTCTGCAGGTTGATGCACCAGTTCATAAAAAGTGTACTTCTGTCCGAACCTAACAATGTTTGAAATCTTCTCAGATTTTCTTAGTGATGTTGATGCTGGCTGTGCACATTCAACAAGCTTTACACAAAATAAGTATATCCTTATTTTTGATTGGCTGAGTAATAGATAAAGAAATAAATCACGTGTGCTGCGTCTTGAATGGCGCAGGGAATAGGAAAATGTGATTATTTCAGAAAAGATGGATTTGGCAGGGGGCCAAAAATCCATCTGACTTGAACTCAATCGAAAATATTGAAGTCAACATGAATGGACAGCCGTATTCAAAAGATCATTTGAAAATATTGATTTGCAAACTTCTTATTGCACTCAAAGCTCTACCGGCGGGATATATATATATATATATATATATATATATATATATATATATATATATATATATATATATATATATATATATATATACACACACACACACACAAATAAGCTTCAAACAAGGCTTAATAATCAAGTGTAACAATTTGATGAAATTGGTGGACGGTATCCCAAGAAAAAAACATTCATGAGACTTTTTCCTATCAAAGCTTTGCTTTATTTTAACTGCAACAAAGAAGTTGAGAAAATGTGCAAGGATATATCATCATCATCATCATCATCATCATCATCATTATCATCATCATCGGTTTTTAATCGTCCACTGTTGGATTTGGACTTTCTTCGGGATTCGCTACATCTCCCCATTGTTTGCCTCGCAGGGCCAATACTTGATGAATTTGCTTACTCTGTTTCTCTTTCTTGTATTCTTCCGGCCTCAGTCACGCATGTAATTTTTGGGGCTCCATGTTTTGAGTTGTGATATCCATCAGTTGTCCGCCATTCTTGCAATATGACCAAAATTGTGCAGAATTCCTCCAACATGGGTGATATCGTCAGCAAATCTCTGGTTGCTCAGATATTTGCCGTCTATTTCGATTCCTCTATCCTTCCGGTCCAGATTTTGAAAGATCATCTCAAAACAGGCTGCGAAGAGTTTGAATAAGTTGGTATCACTTTGTTTTACTATTTTTTTGGATTGAATGAGTCTGCAAATGCTATGGCGTGTTGCATTTGGTATTCTTCTGCTTTTCTTCCAGCTGATTCATTTGATGGACATTATCCATGATCGATCAGCTTCTTCTAAAGCCAGCTTGTTCCTTTGAATGCTTTTCATCAAGAATTTTAGCGATCTGGTCGGTGATTATTTTTTGAAAGGTTGGTAGCTGCAGTTGAGTAAGCTCGTAGGTCTGTAGATGTTGATATCTTTTGGGTCTCCTTTATGATTGCCGTATTCCGATCTCCCCACGACTTTACTACGTTTTAGACATATGTTGGATAGAATGCCAAGTTTTTTATTGACGATCTTACCAACTTTTATCAATATATCCATGGTGACATAATCTGGTCGACTGAATTTTCTTTGTTTGATGGCTTGTTTTATCTCCAATGGTGTAACTTCTGGGAAGGATTTGGACTCATTGTCAGCGTCTTGCGTAACTGATTCGGTGTTTTGCAGTCCATGTCTCGAAGAGTACTGTTTATGGTTGAATCTTCGGGTTCTTTCGAAGATTCTGTCTCTGTCCGTGGTTCTGTCTCTTTTTCTTTGAGTATATTTGTAATTTGTTTCCGTCGTAAACGAAGAGCTTTGTATATTGCCTAAGGCTCCGACGTTTTTCGAGAGTTTATTCGATAATTACTTTCCTTTACTTTCTTTCATCATCTCTTGAAAACCATCCAATATCTTATACAGAGAAGTAAATAATCATAATCACCATCGGTGAAAAGTGTTCCTATTACTGATTGCAATCTTGAAATGTGTCACTATTTTGGATTTAGAGTTGATCCTCGGTAGAAACAAGTATTTCGAATTCTTATCCCAGCAGAAAGACCCTCCCTAACTGGAAAATTAAAGTAGCACAATCTCAGAATTGTATTCTGGTCTTATGTTGCCCTCTACAATAGTTAATAAAGTCCTTTAAAATCGTTAGCATTTCCAAAATATTTTCTTTATATATCAAAAGCCTGAAATGAACGTTAAGTTCTCAGAGGTTGCCAATCATATTGTTTTTCTATCAGGAATGTTTAAGTGAGACGGATTGTAAAAAGCTTTCATTCACATTTTGCATAGCCAATTGTGCGCCATATGCAGAACCGAAATATTTAATGATTTCAGATATTCTCTCTTTTATACAAAAAACAAATATTCTTGATAAATAAAGGCTCATGTTTCTTTTGAGATAATTTTGTGCGAGAAAGGAAAGTTGATATGATAAAAGAACACCTTCCATCTTGCATTCAGCTCCTATGGGCATAAAAAAATAGTATTAAAAAAAACAGAGCGATTATTTTTTTGTTGTCCTTGTTGTGCAAATCTTGAAATTTCAGATGTGATGTTAAAATATCTGTAAATATGTTAATTGCATTCCATGATTTATGATTGCAAACTTATCCCAGATCCACATCTTCTCTGTCTGTTAAATCATCACCAGTACACCTATTTATCTTTATCTAAAATCTGCCGAGTACGATTGTACGTTAATCAATCTCAGAGCAGCAGATTTGAGACAGGCAGTCTACTTCTCTATTTCTGAAACGTATATAATCCCATCACATGTTTGAAGTTTGTGCTATGGAGGAATGGAAATCAGTATCACCAGTCCCAAGAAGTATTCCAACACTTGCAAGTTTTATCTTGATGATTCAGTCAATAACAAAATTAAATCGGTCAACACTGTACAATTAAGTGTAACTGTCTCGTAGATAATAATTACATTTGCAAGTGTATTGTGTGAGATCTCTACTAAGTAAACATTTATTGTGGTCCTGTTTCAAACTGAGATAAACTTACTGAGTATCTATTCTTAGCTTTCATTTTAGCGCAGTGTTTACGAAGCTTATCTTGAAGATCATACTTTCTTAATCGGAATTGATCCTCATCTGGCTACCTTAATAATGCAGCTGTGTGTCAGATCCTTAATAATTTTTTTCACTCCAAAAAACGTATTGGAAAATGTTACCGTTAAAAAGCTCATGAAATACACGATATGAGTACTACGAACGATTTCACATCAAGAGTAGAGCTTCAAACACAGATAATCTTCAATCAGGAAGTGTAATTGATCATATTAAAAAAGATAACTCAGCTAGGTGGGGAAACAGGGTTGGATACTAATATTGGTGCCTGGTATGTCTCATTTTTGTGTGCAATGGTTTGGAATTTCTCTATCTAACCTAACGTGATATTAAAGCACGTATGAGTATTTCGCGACAAGTATACATTCGGGAGTTGCATAAGTTATTGCCTTCTATAAATACGCATAGATGGATTGATTTCAATTTTAGGTGACCTTCTACGGCTGTTCATAACTGAGAAGCTGGGCAATCCGGGTAATTCCAATCATTTGACGAGATATGTTGGATCCCAATAAATGAACAGAGCGTAAAAGATTGTTCTGGAATTGACAGTCGGTTTTATTCTTGGGGATTGAATGCATACGCTATTTAGGATATGCATTGGCCATAAAGGATATTAAGAAGGGCGTATGGTTGGGATATGATGATGAATTTCGAAAATATATTAAAACAACGAACAAGACAAACAGACTGATTGACGAGAAATGAATGAAAAAGAAAAAAAAACACTACGGATGGAAGGTAAGAAGATTTTGAAGGAGTTAAATTTAATGACAAAAGGGTATAAGAATAAAAAAAGGAAGATACTATACGTTGATGGATTGGTAGTTATATATATATGTGTGTGTGTGTGTGAGAGAGAGAGAGAGAGAAAGACAGAGACAGAGAAAGAAAGAGTGAGACAGAGAAAGCGAGAGTGAGATAGAAAGGGAAAAAGAATTGTCTATATAGTTACATTCTACTGATCAGTTCCACGACATTACAAACATTGGACAACTGGTTTTATTCTATCTTTATACTCTGGAGCATAATTTATATGCAGATCACTTCTTACTGTTTTAGGATAACAAGCATATTTTTCTAAAAAATTCTTTATCCGTGTGTTTCTGCGTGTATTTATGGTGGGGAGAAAATCGAACAGCGGGAAAGTGTTCGATTCAGCAATTCTTTTTTGGGATTTCCGGTGAGGAAGATGGTGGAAACTTATAGTAATTAATTAAATTGCAAGTGCTGGATAGGTTATTGTTAGGGTATTTGGCGCAGTTGTACTATCTTAATTGGATGCTAGATTATTACTACTACTACTATCATTATTATTATTATTATTATTATTATTATTATTATTATTATTATTATTATCTTTATTATTATTATTATCATTATTGTTATCATTATCATTATTGTTATTATTATTATTATCATCATTACTCTCATTATCAATAATAATAATAATAATAATAATAATAATAATGATAAGAAGAAGAAGAAGAAGAAGAAGAAGAAGAAGAAGAAGAAGAAGAAGAAGAAGAAGAAGAAGGAAGAGATTTTCTCTCACCCCTTTTTCTCATCCCTCATCCCTTTTCCATGTAAACTCAATAACACCAGCTATGGATTCAAAATCGGTAACAAGAGAATAAACCACCTTTTCTTCATGGATGATCTCAAACTGTGTGCATAAGATAGCTCAGGGCTGGGT
The DNA here is from genome assembly GCA_963457665.1 of Thysanoteuthis rhombus. Taxonomy (NCBI): domain Eukaryota; kingdom Metazoa; phylum Mollusca; class Cephalopoda; order Oegopsida; family Thysanoteuthidae; genus Thysanoteuthis; species Thysanoteuthis major. Next base: position 43,530,787 of record OY735206.1, read on the forward strand.
TGGGGGAAGAGGACGTTGCAAAAGCGACCTTCAGGCGAGCAAAACTGGCAACAGCAACATATATCCATTTAAACCTGGATACAACCATTTAAGACGAAGCTATTTATAAGCACCTTAGGATTAATAGAGGCAATTGAGTTCAACATACCTATTTGGAAGAGGAAATGAAAAAGGATTACGACAGAAGGGTTCAAACTAACCTGGAAATTGAGCTTAACCCTAAGGTGTACATTCAAGCCATCAAGACCTTTGCAATACCCGTAATACAGTAAAACACTAACAACATAGACTCAAAAATAGCTGGCATGCAGAATAGACGCTAAAATAAGAAAATCACTCAATAATAGTAGAATACACCACCCTAAAGTAGACGTTGATCGATTTTACCTTCCGAGAAGATAAGCTGGTAGAATTATGATAAAGTTAGAACTGTCATATCAATCTGTAACCATTGTTCTTCACGCTTTCCTGCCGGCGAGAGATGACTTTACATTAAGTATGGTGAAAGAACACGAGACATTAATATTTGGTTGTGAGGTCCTCCAAAGCATTTTGAAGTAAGCTAAAGATGGTTGACATAAACAAGCAAGCCCCTACACAAACTGCAACAAAATTGCCAAAATTATCAATGATAAAAGAACCCTGGGAAGAAAACCCCTGCATGGCGAATACCCACTTCACACCTAAAATGTCGATAGAGATGATTCCAAATTTGTGGCTACGAAGTTCAGGGTTGATATACAAAACAGATGGTTTTATCTTTGCTTCCCAAAATCGGAACCATCTTACCGTTATAAAAAAAAACGATGGAAATCTCAACTATCAATCACATCATATCAGAATGATCTGTTCGATCCCTTCAATTAATACACACTCAAACATGATAAAGTAGGCCAGTTCATCAAATGGATAGTCTTTAAACACCACAGAGTACCACATACTGCACATTAGTAAGAGCACAACCCAGAAGTTGTAACTAAAGCATGAGATCTGGCAATATTATCGAATTTTCCAATACACACAGAACAACTATTAAAACCAACCACCAAGAGAAAATGTTTTTAGTACAGGATGAAAAAATACCTATTAATGGATATGACCATTCTCTCATACAACTCAAATGTGAAACAATACTTATTGTTATATGAATCATTTGGCTCTCAAAAAGGTGTGTCGATAAATATGTAAGTAGAATACCAGGATCCCCGAATTTCAATGATATGCTGGAGAAATAACAACCAAGACACCACCGATATCCATTGCAAAGCACTGTTCAGGTGGAAGTACAATTTCTTGGGTGACCTCTTAGGCTGACTCCCTTGATTATAAAAACAAACTGATGGTGCCTATTAAGTCGTAACGAATTTGTCTGCCCTAAATTTCTAGCCTAAACTCAGTGAATACTACCAGGCGTCAAAAGAAAAAAAAATCATTATGATCGGCCAAGAAGATACAAGGACATGCTAAGGGTGTTGAAAAAGGTGTGGAACATGAAAGGCAGGGTAGTACCAGTGATAATGAGTGCACTCGGGACCGTGCCAAAGACACTGACAACGAGACTGGAAGAAAGGAGAAAGGATTGAAACAATACAGACTACAGGACCGTTTGGGACTGCATGGATACTGAAGAGATAATATGCATATGATCCACGACCCTAACCTGTTAGCAGTGGCCTAGCAGGGAGAAGACAGGAGGGAGAAGAAAATAAAAACACCACAAATGGTGATGGAAATGCGAGCCACGCCACTGTTGTGATAGGTAATGGGGATATGAGAGGAGGGTTGGAGATCTGAGGAGATTTACAATCACTCAGCCTTCAGCAATAACTGCCGGGCAACTGGTGTGAAACTGTAAAACACAGCATTTAAACTGACTATGAGTGTTGAGAGAACTGCAGTCACTGAGTCTCCAGCAGCGACCACCAGTCTTCTTCTTCTTCTTCTTCTTAATCTTACGATGATGATGATGATGATGATGATGATGATTGGATTTTCATGATCACTTTGAACAACTGTGCAACACAAAAAGAGATGGTTTCACTCGTCATTACAGGGCTTCTTTGAATTGTCCGAAAGAGCTATGCCAAAAATCAGAGGATGAATTAATCCCCCCAAGGTGAAAGAATGGGGGAAATTAGCCAGAATCCCGAGGAAAGTTGTAGAGTCTTGAGTAAACGTGCTGTCATTTTATCTACGTTGGGAGCCACCAGTTATAAGTGGTATGAAAATACGATTACGAAAATAATAACAAGTCCCCATCGTCAATAGTGCAGATATAAGAGATGAAAATTATTTTCCCCAAAAGATTTTTTGAAAAAGATGTTTACAGCCCAGGAATATGTGCTTTTGAATGAATACGCAGAATATGACGTTGATTCAAGACTAATTTATAGATGGAGAGTAAAGCAAGACCGTTATGGTCCATTGAACTGCTAAATTACTCCGTCCATTAATATATTTATAGCGAAATTCAAAGACAGCGTTGTTAGATCAAATCGTTATAAAATAATAAGGCTTCATAAATATAAAATATATTTTCTTCATGAGAAATATTTGAGTATATTTATTGGCTATAAGTTGGTTCAGGATTATCTTATATTGGTTTGGTAGACCAGATAAATAAGTGCAAAGTGAATGGTGATGTAACCAGAAGTGGACATCTTGTGTTCTTGTTATTTATTTCATTTATTTAAGTTTCATAATTTAAAAATTCGAAACCTCCAGAGTTCCTACTTCCAGAAATATCACAAGACGTTAGACAATGAAAGACAGAGTTATAGAGGGAGAACAAAGCAAAACTTTCATGATAGAGCTGTTTTCAGTATATTGATTTTTCTTTTTTTTTCCCAGTCTCATTTCCTATCCTGCTTCCATATCTCTGTGATTCTGAATATGTTCTTTTCGAATATCAAACATCTAATCACGTACTCTCGCTTGTATGAATGGTTTGAATAAATTTTGTATTCAAACTCACAAAGTGTGATAATATAAATGAAAGTGAAAAATATTAGCAATGAATATCCTTCTTTTTTTTTAAAATTTCAAACAGATGTAAATGGTAATACTTTATTTTACATCAGGAATCAGTTGCAAATGAAATATTATAAAACTCTTACTGTTTTAAAGCTTTCAGTGAAGAAAGTTGGTCAAGTAATAAGAATATTGGCATTAGACCAATCTCGGTATCAGTAGGAATACTCCTGAAGTTGTTTCAGTTTCCAGAGTTTATTTAGTCAGCCACATTTTGTAATAATGGCATCTTCAATCAAGACGTGTTTCAAATCAGTTGTTTTGAATCTTGACAACAAGCTGATAAGATGTAATCTTTTTCCCGCAAATTTGCATTATTCACGATAATGTATTCATTGTTTTGTTTATGATACCTTCCCTTTCATTATTGGGATTCGATGTGTTATATTTTTCCAAGTTCAATTAAATAGATACATCGCTGAGTCCGTCACCAAATGATATTATTTTTGATATTATCACGTTCTTTGTCTTTGGTAATTCGGTTTTGAATAATAATAACACATCAAATATTAAACAGGATGAAATTTCGGACGAAAATCAGGTAGCAACTGTGTCAAGCTACGAAATTATTGATCACCATTCGCGAAAACCCGTCGATATCAAAAGCTTGGCGCATATACACGTTGATGAATTGCAATAAACCTAATGATATCATGGTTTACAATATTTTTTTTGAAAACTAGCCTGTTCGTGTAGTTCTATGATCATTGGTGTCCTAATATAGTGTCTTTGTTAAAGACTAAGCTGATCTTAGTATCTGGTGCGCATGCTTACAAAGGCAAGGTGGTTAGTAATCTAATTTTACGGACTAATTTGATAACATATTTTAAGGATTAAATTTTTGTCTCAGCTCTTACCCCATAAGCTACATTCATGTTTTTCATTTAGTTTTGTCTTGCAGAATGTTCAGCTAGTGTAGTGCATTACAACCCTAATAGGTTCCTCTCCTTGAGACAGTCCGAGTTGAATTTAGTAAGTACCAATACGAAAAATTACTCAGTATGTAGTGTATCTAAGCCTGCATACAATCGCCAAAAAATCTATTTAGGAACTTATATAAACTGTCTTTTCATTTATGAATGTATTCTAATCAAATTGAAGTGAAGTAGTCTTTAGAACTTTCACAGACGCTTCATATCGTAAACTCTAAGTGAAAGGTCAATTTTCCTCTGGTATCGATGCAATTAAATAGCATAAATATTCTAAAAGCATTTTGCAATTATAATAATTGCCTCAATTTTTCCTCAATACTGGAAATTCCGTCTTCGATTGGAGTTTGTTCTATTCTTCAAAATCTTTCAATATTTCATCTTCTCTAATATCTGTTTCTTTCCTTTCATCTGTCTCAGCACCCTGTCTTTCTTTCTGAAAGAAAAAAAAATAATAAACTGTGTCTAAAGATTACTCATATCAATGATATAGAGTTACTTAATTCTATCAAGATTTTTTTTCTCTGATCGTTCCTTCATTCTGTCAATCTTGAGATAATATTAAGGATTAGAAAGGGTTTTCGTTAATAACAATAAGATGGAAATAAATTTAACACAAAGATTTGCGAAAAATTAAAATGTAATACTCATACAATAGGTGCTACCGATACTAAGAGTAGCACAAAGAACAATTTTGAAAGGAAGCCAGCTTGAATTCACATTAATTCATTTCCAGAATGTTACTCTTTATAATAATAATAATAATAATAATAATAATAATAATAATAATAATAATAATAATAATAATAATGATAGTAACAACAACAACAACAACAATAATAATAATAATAATAATCATAATCATAATCATAATAATAATAATAGCAGCTATTCATTTCATTGATACTAATATGGTCTCATCTTGCATATTTGTCTGAATCGTGTTTAATTTCAGCTTATTTTACTGTTATTCAGCATACGGGAATCCAAATAGTTTTGAAGAGAAAAGAATCTTTATTTAAGAGCTCACCATAGTGATAGTGCCAAGTATGGTGGGAAAGCTAAGAAAATTATAAGAGGTTTGAATATATTGATGAGAAAAAAATGTAGATATCCAAATGGCCAGCTTATCTTGAATCTTGGGATCAGAAATTTGAGATTTGAAAACTGTTTTCCAACGTCATACATGGGTATGCAGTCACATATGTAACTTGAGAAGAGTCAGCCACACTTGAATTATAGTAAAATGATTCTCTGCTAGGTAAGTATTGAAACATAGCCGTGAAGTCTAGTCGAAAGCAGTGAACGATCTTGTGGGACTAAGCAAGTAAAAAGGCCTTGAAAAATTAATAGTAGAGAAGTGGCACTTGAAAATGTCCCCGTTTCTTGTTTGGTCACCAATTATGATCAAAAAAAAGGAATCGTGGAGAATCAAAACGAAATCCCCGACGACCTTCCGATTTGTGTAATCAAGAAATTGGTGCTTACAAAGACCACCTGCGTATTGAGCAGAGAATTGTCATCTGCTCTACTGTAACGTAAAGTTCAAAACAGAAGTGAAATTAGCAACGCGCAAAGAACCGCAAAACGTAAAACAACTGCAAGACACAAATTAGAATTGAGAAAAAACAAAACAAAAAAAACTACATCACTCAAACTTCCTTTCGCCTACAATATATTTGATAACAGCTTACGTAAATTGATTATACAACAAAAATTGAAAAGAAAGATTTAGTCAAAGAATTCAATCAATAACGACTTTGCAAGGAAGTACAGTTCCTTTCAAGTGAAAGAAATTACGAAGTCGGAACAAAAGTTCATATCTTTTACGCAGAATAAATTAATTCATTCTTTCAAGTTGATGGTAATGATTTGGCAATAGGTTGTAGAGAACAGAGATCCAAATAATAATAATAATAATAATAATAATAATAATAATAATAATAATAATAATAATAATAATAATAATAATAATAAAACTCATAGGTCGCTGTAATACTGCGATTTACAGTTTCACACCGGTGGAGACTTGAGGAGACTTGCTGTCACTCAAACTCCACCGGTTACCACCGGGCAACTGGTGTGAGATTGGAAATAATAATAATAATAATAATTCGATGAAGAAAAAGAAGAAGAAGAAGTAGAAGACGAAGGAGAGGAAAAGGAAGAAAGGGAAGAAGAAGAAGATGGAGAAGTAGTAGCTATGAAATGACCCTATTCAGAGCGTTACATTATTATAATTATTAAGAATACCAACGTTTTAATATGTCTACAGTAACTTTTCTGATTTCAGTTCATTCAACTGTTATCATTAATTGATATCATTGTATCTCTGCAGCTTGCTAAAAGCTTAATATCTTGATGAAAATATCACAAAAATCCATCAGCTCTCTATTGTAATAGTGCCATCTAGAATAGGGAAGTCTACGAAAAAATGTCAGAGGGTCCCAATTATAGGAAAGAAGAGAATAAATGTAGGTAACCAGAGTAGGGGAGACAGATTTGAGGATTGTTTTTCATATCAGAGGAACATAAGATGTTTAATTCATCAGATAATAAACTGAGGGTCAGGCGGACTTGAGTTTAAAGCTTCACTGTGAACTTATATTTCAGCCAGGAAATTAGGTGAAAATGTAATGATTAAAAGAATGATTATAATAATGATACTACATCTACTCAATTGTCATATTCAGAGCGTTCCATAAAACCAAAAAGCTATAATAATCCCCAAGTTTATGTTCCATTCTACCGAATCTTTTTAATTCCAAAACACCAACTACCATCTTTGATCCTATTCCATTCTGCTCCTTTGCTGGCTTAATAAAATCCCTAGAAGACAGAATTACTTGATATCGTGGGGTGGGTAGCACTTTCTACTGCAACACATAAGCCGGGTTAAAAAAACAAACAAAAAAAGTTGAAATCATCCACCTGACACATGTTACACTCGTCGCAGCAAGAAATAAAACATAAAAGGATACAATCACAAGAAGTGAAAGCTCATAACATCAGTTCGTGAATTTGCGTTTCCAAATGCTGTTAGCAATAATGTCAACAACATTAATATTACTTGGAGAATACAGATAAGATTTTTCTAATATTTAGTGCATCATCCGCTCCATTTTATAAAAGCAGGAGAAACTCCTGCTAGAGAAACCATGTAATCAAGTATACATTGTAACATGATGCTTAGAAAGGGAACGAACATCATAAATCACGTACATTGCCAAGACAGAGTATGGCTCAATACCCCATGGTTTACACGATAACGGTCATCCTTGTTTGACAAGTGCCTCCAGGAGGCCGATCCACATTACTTTGGGTGACGGTGTAAGGCTCCACGGGGAATAACCAAAACCAAAGCAAAACCACAAACATCGCACCGAGAACATCACCAAGATAACAACATGATACACTTGAACCCACAATGTCTATACACATTCTATTGATATTTGCCGAGTCGACATTGGAAATTAAATAGGAAGACCCGTAGTTGAACAAATCAAACTATAGAGCAAATATTTCTTTCAAAGTTACGAGAAAGAAGAAAAGAACAGAGAGGAATTTTCTTTTTTTTGTCAATAAAAATGTAAAATTCAATGTTGGAAAATTCATAAGTATATCAGGTTGGATTGCATTCGTTACGCAAAATGAAGTACACTCCCACTATACAGCTGTCTGCCAAGGCAAGAAATTATCATCTACGATCAAAAACTCAATACTTTAAGATGACAAAACTTCAACATCATTTTGGAGACTCCCGTGCACAGGATGTACAAGGTGATTGAAGTTCTGTTGATACTGTTCGAATACAGAATACTAAACCAGGTGAAAAGCCTGTCAAATTAGCATCAGTGAAGAAGAAACCGAATATAGAAGAAGCCCAAAACAGGGAACCAAAACACAATATCAACAACATCCTAGTAGACGGAAGCAACACTGTCAAAAATGTTCTTGTCCTAAATCAAGCAATGCAGAAAGCGTTCAGACAATGCTGAGATGTACAATTCATATTAATACCAAGGAAAGATGCAGGGAAGTGTTTAGCGCTAACCTGCAACTATTTGGGGAACGAAAAGAGCTTACTCGACCCTTCAAATGGAAAAAAAAAACGAAAAACAGATATAAGCTCCTCAACAAGCCAGGAAACACAACAACGACACAAGTTCATCAACCAAAAACTATCTAAAATGTTTAAGCCGATCCATAAACCCATGGAGGAAACCATGAACCTCATCAAAAAAATACAGAAATCTCAAGAAATAGACAAAATTCCCAAGAAAAAAAAACAAATTAAAATAAAACAAGATTCATAAGGGCTGCCGTCAAAAGGTCTTTCAGAAAAAGTAAATGTTCCAAAACTATTGAGATCCTCAATACAAGAAGAATTCAAAGTATGTTCGAAAAAAATGTAACTTGGCTGGATTGTCAAACGCTGTCAGGAAATTCACCACATACAGACAAAAAACTGAGAACCATACAAAATGCACGGGGGAGGGATCACCAGGCATTACATTATACAGTGTGCACTAAGTTCATGTACAAAATAGCTATAGTTTCAAGTAAAATGGATGAAAATAATTAGATATAAACATAGGTAATGGCTTATGTGCCTAAGCAGTGGAAAAAAACATTATTTTAGTGTAGCTCTGCATTTGAAGTGCCTAATTATTTGGTAACCACTGCAAAATTATCATAATATAAGGAGATTTTTTAGTCTGAGAGTATTCCTTTGATTATAGCCAAGAAAAGGCAGTTCAACGTATGAAATAACACAATGCTTAAGAAAGACCTCCAAACAGTAGAGAAATGCTCGCTGTACAGTACAGGAGGATACAATCATGGCAGTTTCAAAGACTTCCTACTGTCTGTACTGCCTAAAGATTATCATCTTGTCAGATGGAAAAGCTCGAAGTAGTAAGACTGTATTTAGGAAGACTGATCGAGGAAACGTTTTTAAATCATATCTGCCACAATGCAAGATGTATCACATCTGATATCAAAGAGCTTGCATTTTAAGCTTAGAAAACCAATTAAAACATTTTACATAGAATACACATTTTCACTGAGAAGTACCGAGGAAACGGATTGGAGGAGTGCAAATGAGTTTCAAAGGGAGAGCAGCGTCCTCAACGATTAAAGAGTTAATAAGGCGTTGGAAAATTCATGTTTCTGGCTGGAACTATAGGAGACAATATGTTTGGACATTGACGTGTACCAGATATAGTAAGTAGACCTCCCTGGCATATATTGGATTTTTGAAGGTTACTTTTTATCCTCGGTACAGGACTAAGACAATGCTACTACACAAAGTGCATATAAAACAGTCGACTACCTGACTATGGTTGGTTTCAGAAATGGTACATTTATGGACTGGCCACCATTTTCCCCATCTACAAACTCAATTGAAAATCCCTTGGGCATCATCAAAAAGAAAGTGTATGAAGAAGGGCGTTGGTTTGTTACCAGAAAATATCTTCCTGACGAGTGTGAAGTTATTGAAACTGGATAAATCCAAAATCTAACGAAGACCATATTTGATCGACGAATATCTGTGATTCATGGCCAAGGATTTTACATATTTGAGTGTATAATTTGTACCAGTTATTTAGTCTTCAAAATTGCATGCTGCTAATTTGGAGACTTCAGTATTTCTGTGACACTAAGGGGCCAGGAGTCCCCCGTGTCCTGAAAATTACGAAAATTACTAGGGCTGTTACCAAAATTTACTATGGTTATTATCAGTAATTACTATTGTTATTACAAAAAGGAGTTATATGTGTAGAGGGGATAATGTGTTTTTCGAGATGTTATAGGAAGTTGGGTCACCTGTGCTTTTTCAATCTGGTGTCATCTGTCAAGTCCTGGGTTGCAAAAACAAATGCTTTTGGAAAAAGGTTTTGTTCCCGATTCGATGACCATGTCATGGGAAGTTGAGTTATCTGTACTTTTTCAATCTAGTGTCATCTGTCAAGTCCTGGGTTTGAAAACAAAGCCAGATATAAGGGTCAGTGTTTGGGGTCTAGAGAGAGAGAGAGAGTAAAAGCTTATGAAAGAAAAGTTATTTGCAGAGTCCTTGGGAGAGGGGGAGACTAATTTATGATATTGAACAGACCTGCATCGCGAGATGAATGAGGGTCAATGTTTTGGGTTTTTCCGGAAAGGTCGAGATGGCAGGAGAGAGAGAGAGAGATAAGGGAAGTCGGTTACAAGAGATACAGTGTCGATACCAAGGGCTTAGATAAGGGAGATTTTCGTAACAAGCAAGCAGAGTAAAATTTGGGTTTGGAGAAGAGAGTCGTTGCCAGCTCTCTCTCTCGTGTCAGCCGTCCGCCCTTAGTAACCGCCAACCGCTGCTACCATTCAGTAGACTACCGTTCGTGATATGAAAGACCAGTCGTCATTTTGACTTAGATAATAATCGGCCTCCTCTCTTTTCAACTGCGAATAGGCATTTCCCGTCTCCAGAGATATTGATAATCAATATTCTATATAAAACATATAAACGAAATTCCGTTTTGTTGCCTTCTTTTACTAACCCAGAACCACGGCTGGGTTTAGTATAGTTTGTGGGACCACACCCCCAGCAGGAAAACCCCCACATTTCACTTATATGAATTTTAATAGCCTGCATAAAATTTCCTCATTTTAACGGTGCCATCTAATGAAGTAATCAATATGTGATTAGTTTGTTGAAGTGTTCTCTCTATCAATGTTTGATTATTTGACACGATAGAAATTGAGGAATTACAAGACGATAACTTGTATTCATCCCAACAACTTAATTCAGCTTCAATATTTGTAGAGCTTGCATGATAATATTTATATATGAGATTAAAAGATTTCTTCCAGTGCAGCAAAATTGAATAGGGGATAACATATTTGCATAATGATTCAGCACACATTATATCAGGGGACACACTGGATTCAGAGATATGAATACCATCAAAAAACTCTTATAGCAAAAGGATCCGTCATGTTGCTAGGATGTCAGACAATCGCTTAAGATAGGGACTCACAATCTTGGTCCTTAGAGATCATATGCTAAAGGGTATCGAGCAAAAATATAATGGAGTGTGCTGTGTGGGTAAATTATATTTTTTGTCTGATATCAAAGAGGCAATGGTTAAACTCCAGGGGAACCAAAATTATCCTTGCACAGGTTTCAATGTAAAAGAACAAAAATTGATGGGGTTCTCTCCATTGTATCATTCTTCGCTCTCACACAGCAGAGATAACCACATGAGAGAATGGTCAGTGGATGAATATACGTAAACCCCTGTCAAAACAGACCGGACAAAAAATGAACACTCATTCCTCTTTTTTTTAGCTTTTACATAACTTTGCACTGCTAAATCAATCAACGAAACTCCAAAACATTTATATTGTATTTTTTCATCTTATCCTGGGGTTTGCAATATATTCGAGATCACATTGCACTCAAGTTGATACAGTACCGTTGTTCCTGTATACACTTTTGGAATTATACTCAATACTTAAGAATTGAATACATATTGATTATCTTTTTGATTTGAAAATCTGCATAACTATTATCAATTTTTTCAGTGAAGTATAAACCATAGAATTCCCACGCGTGAAACCATATTTTGTCAATCTGATCAGCCATATCCTCTTAAAATTTTCAATCCTGACTTTTATGGTTAAGCAGTCACTTTTTAGCCCAGGATGTACGATGAATGTCCGCGGAAGAGATCTGTGGTTTGAAAAATAAAAATTATAAAGACGAGGTGTAAAAGAAATCAATCGTATTCCTAATACTTTGCTTGAATTATTATTATTATCATTATTATTATTATTATTATTATTATTATTATTATTATTATTATTATTATTATCCTTTTAGATGTCATTTATATCGAAATGACTATGTTCTGCGAACGAATACGAGAATTAATTATTGCAGACGACGGCAAAAAAGAAAATCAAACTTTCTCTTTCATTCAATATCCTATTTCAGTTCTTGCTTATATTGCCTTAAAGCATAAACAAAATACGAGTACATCATTTATCATAAGTATAAAACTCATTTTTCTAGTGACGTTAATCATAATGTATTATATATTTTCCCCCTAATCAGAGCATAAATATATCGTGGCAATTTTCTTTAAAGCATATACTTGAAGATATTTTGTTGTTAACGTAGAAAATGATTAAGGTAAGTTAAGTAGTGATAAAGCAGATGTTAGACCAGAGCAGAACAATGGAAAACACTAGCATCTTGCCTATTTTTTCCTAGTCAAAATGAAATCACTCTAAAACTACAACTATGATTTTTTTCTGTTCCCACTACTGTGGTGCGTCACCATACATGAAATTTGAAAATTTAATAAGTTGAAAGGATGATGCAATCGATGCATGAAGTCTCATGGGGGTGATTTGGAGGGGACTAGCGTGTCATTGCCCTAAGAGGATTAATTTTTTTTCGTTGATATGAAATGGATGAATACAATTACCAGAAAGTCCTTGTGTATAATCGTTGAAGCAAAGGGATATTTTTGACGTGTTTTTTTTTATTAGGTATCACTTGTGGTACAAAAACAGTCAGTTTTAGAGATAATTAACAAATACATCTATGTTGAGCTAAGCTTCATTCATTATTGCCCTGATATTTGAGTACCTACAATTGAAAAATCAACATATTTTCCCATTATGACAGAGCTACATATATTTCTGTTAAAATCGACATTATTTGTTAGTAAGGGTCGGGTTTTCAGCTACACGTCTACTTTATAAGTTAATGCCAAACATTGGAATTCAGTTTAATTAAAGCACAATGTGATAGTTTGCTTGGTATGTTCCACAAATTAATAGATTCAGAGGACTAAAAAACTCAAATTTTATTCCCTGTTACGTTTTTTTAAGAAAATGCAATGTAAGTTTATTCAAAATAAATCCCTTAGTTTGTGTCTGGTAGCTTTAACTGACTCTTCCTTTTTTTCTTTTTTTTAAATTCAGATTTTTTCCAGTGATCACTTCATTGTCACAAAAGACGTTGGTCATTTGACGGTTCCTATTGAGTGACTTACCAGACACAAATAGACACATATATATGTATATGTCAGTGTGTGTATGTGTATGTCAATGGCGTGTGTACGTAATCTGTTTCTGTGAACTATTTGCGTAACTAACAAAATAATCTTATGTTGTTCACCAGTATCCGTTTTGCCTCCTGTGAAGCAATAGAACGGACGATCATTAACAATAAAATATTCAATACAGGAGCTACATACACATGTGTGCACACACACACACACACACACACACACACACACACACACACAAAAAAAAACAAACACAAAATATTAAGATTCAGTTTAGTTACCCAGACTGACACTCGAGGTCGAGTTCAGTTTGGCATTTTAATCATTTTGTAAATTTTAACTCATAAAAAAACTTTAGGAATTTAGGCAAAAAAACTTGTATAAAAAGAAAACATGCGTATATTAATAACAGCAGAGAATTTAGTGGCCATAGCTGAAACTATCCCAGAATTTTATGATGACAGACAGGCGAACAACATTTGTTGATTTATCGTAGGATCCAAATGAATTCCAGAAATTCAATTCAAGAGCCATATCATTAACTAGGACAGACCCGTGGATACACGTCTGCATTGTTTAACATATGCCGACTGATATTTCTAATTTGAGATGAAAAAAGAAAGGAAGTTACATCAACATGAAAGAAAGAATGAAAAAACAAAATAATGATAAATTTGAATCGGAATGACGACTGCAAATCTCAATTTGATTTCTAAACTAAAAAAAACAAAACATTAGGATCCCCCAAATTTGTGGAGTACTACGCTACAAACAGAACTCGAAAATTAAAATATCTTTTTTAATAACACAGGAATTCCAAATTTAAGACTTAATTAAATTCTCAGATTACATCCGAAAACGAGTCCGACTTATTTTTGAAGAATTATCATAGGCTAACCAACAAATGAATTCGTTATTTTTCTACCACGAGAAAACTGACCATATAAATCTGCAATGCTGAAAACACAGTTTACGCGGTTAATCTCCAATTATACGTTTGTTTCTCAAAGGAAAGTTCAATATCAAGAATAGATTTACATTTTTGAATCATAGGTTCTATTTCTGAAAATATTGCTCTATTGGCAAACAGGGTTGGGCGGCTGTAATGTCGTGTACCAAGAAGCCCGGTCAAACTAAAGGACTACATCTATTATCTTGTTTTGTGCCCCAGATTACTTCTTCAGCAACAGCTACTCTCTTTTCATTGTTAATATTTTCACATTTGCTCTTTTGTAGAAGAAGGATTTATATTATTGAACATATTTCTCTATTATATTTTCAGTTATCCCTCCCCAACAAATGGCAGATGCTAATGTTATGTACGAATCCTGTTTTAGCACGAGAGAGACAATTGAAACACAATTCTGGTATAAAATCATGATACTTTTGTATGCTACATGAAGGGATCCTATGTCACTCATTTTTAATTTCCTCGCACTTACTTGAAGCCAGTCATACGCAAATGTGGATGATTGTCATTATATGAATATTCACATTAAAGAAGTTGGCAAACAATAGAAGGAAATAGATGCATATGAATTGAATTATACGGCGTATTTTCGAAAGCAAAATATGATAGATAGATAAATACATAGGTAGATGCATAGATAGATGGATCAAAAGAAAGATAGATTGATAAAGAGGGAAGTAAATGCGTGGTAGTTATCAAATTTAATGATGGGTACAGTAAAGAAGACTCACATATATGGGGTAATTCGGAATAATGATAATTATAATAGCTTTTTCTACACACACAGGTACACGCATGTGCATGCACACACACACATGCGTGTGCACATACACACACACGCACACAGACAGAGCCACAACAGTCACTAGAAATATCAAAATAGGTTCCCATATTTTTCAAATTGGCACATCTAGCTGGTTGGATATGGATGTATCAAGCACTATCCACTCTTTTCTAAGTAAAATATTTTTCTCAAAACTTCAATGTGAGTTCATGCAAAATTGGTCCCCTACTAAACGTTTGTTACGTGACAGTTCCCGTAAGTTTGTAACCAACCATCCCCCCTCTCTCTCTCTCTGTTTGTCTGTCTGTCTGCCTCTCTCTCCCCCTCTCTCTCTCTCTATATAAATTTATATATATGTTTGTGTGTGTGTGTACTTGTAAAAATGACATTTTTTGTGCGTACGTATATCTATAAGCTTTTTTTGGTAAAATATTTGCGTTGCTAATAACACTCAAAGAACAAACAGATTTTATTTTTGAGATCTGTTCTTTTTCCTTATCAGAACTGAAAAAAACATCATTAGCAGTAAAGAGTCCAACACAAGAGCACACACACACGAGCTCACTCAAACAAACACATGCAGAGACAAAACAACAACAAAAAAAAACCTGTGCACCCATAAAAAATCATCAGAGTTGTAGAAAAACTGGCAATATTTTGTACTATAAGATTATTAGCTCATTATTGTTATCCATGTAATTTGTCACACTTTTTCATAGTCACAGAAAAAGAACAGGAAAGTAATGTCTTTGTGTCGAAATCAATCACCCTTTTATACAAAATGAATAATAATAAAACGCTACTCTTGAGATTGGTACCCGAATTGTTACACAGCTGTGATGGATGATTGCAATAAACCACCTTTTTTACATATATATATATATATATATATATATATATATATATATATATATATATATATATATATATATATATATATATATATATATATATATATATATATATATCGTTTTAGATTACTATGTGGCTTTAATCATAGATAATCAAGAATAATGCATCCAGACATCTATAATGGGTCTAAGAAAAATAAGAAAAAACACAGCAAACAATCACACTGGGTTTGCAAGCTTCTGGTAGAGCAAGATGACATTCAGGAATAAGAACAATGTAAGTAGTCTTGAAAAGAATGCAAGACAACTGATGTATTCTACCGATAGTCACATATACAGTTAAATCAAGGTACCTAACTAAAAGATCGGCCCGCAAACGGACAACCAAGCAACATGCACAAGGAATGATGATCAACCTCACGTATACAAAGCATAAGAGAGCATGGAATATCAGAGAAAAGACGAGAGCACGTGAAATTATGGAAAATCTTACAAAAGTTAAATGGCAATGGGCTAGACATGTTTAAGAATGACAGACAACTGCTGGAAATCATCTCAAAACATGGATGCCTAGAGAATTTGTGCGAGGTTCCATCCAAACAATTAAGTGAGAAAGCGTGACGAGTTTAATAAGTGCATAGAGCCTTGGCTGAACAACGCCCATAACAGAGAGGTGTAGCAAATCTTGGGGAAAGTCTATGTCCAACAACAGACGCTAACAGACCAATGATGATGGACAAAACTGCTTTGAGAGCATTTGTAATATGGAAGGTTTTTAACTAACGGACCGATGTAGGGTGAGCAGTAATCAAAAGAGATTGTGTATATCGAGATTATTATGCCAGTTATTTGACTCTGGTCTTAGCTAAAGTATCAATAGAAAGAAATTAATATTCTGTTGTAATGTTTTTTGTTTGTTCCTCATCACAAGCCTTCAATGGTGCATTTAAGTTACGTGAATTGTCAGCAACAGCCAAATATTTGAAATCAGCCACAGACTGACCGACTTGAAAGAAGGAATTGCTTAGAAAATGGAATTGGGTGTATATCAAATGTTTGAATGAACGTCTTTGGTAAAATTGAGGTGCTGTGAAACTATTTGCTAGAATGGGCGTTAGAATGATTCTTGTGAAGGTCTTTTGTGAAGATCAAGTGGTGTACAACTTATCAGTTCATCTCCCTTACTGCAAAACTTCATTTCTATCGAAAAAATAATTCTTTTCCGACTTGTTTCTGAAACAATGTTCACTGCCTCGAAAAAAAAAAAGCCACAAAAACAAAAAAAAGTGAAGAGAATTTTGGATACTGACATGCAGTGGGGAGAACACTAATCTTGTGCTGTGGAACCCCTCAAAAAAATGTCATACCAAGGGACTATATCATTTGGCATATTGTATGCATCGGAATTTTTTTTTTGTTGGTAGCTGCTACTTTTTCATGCATAGATAATTTTTGTTGACTTTTTTGAGTTGTGTGAAGTGAAATAAACAAAAGTAAGACAGAAAAGAAATGAAAACATAGAAAGGTAATATATGCTGTCGGAGTCGGGAAACATTTGAAGCGCAACGGAGCCATGGATCACACTTGAGAAGGATGCTTCAATTCAAAGAAAGTAAACTCTAAATTGACAAAAAACTGAATCATCTATTATGAATGAATGAAAGATATCATAACCTCAATGCCTCGAATATAAAAGTACAACGGACTGACAATTCGATAGAAAACAATGATGTTTTAGACGTAACAACAGATGAATTTGTTCTTGCACTACGTATTATGAAGACTGGAATAGTCCCTGGTGAAGTTGACATGGTGATAAATCGCTTAGAAGATGCATGAGAGGTCTATCAGAAAGGACTTACGCAACTATTCACTCGATCTTTTCGAAAATAATTCCCCCAAACTTCCTACTACACAAGAGAGGCAACAATGAAGAACTTGAAAACATCAACCTTAGTATTTTACTATTTGACATTTATAATCAATTCTCAAAAAACAAACTCAAAAATAGAATATAAAATACTTATGATAATCAACCACGTTAACAGGCAGGTGTCAGAAGTGACTATTCGACAATAAATCACCGACTCACATTAAACCAGCTAGTCGAAAAAAAAACAAAATTCGTTTTGTCTGAGTAAACAATGAAAATGCTGAAAGAAATACGCAGCGATACAAGAAGAAGGTAAAAAGTCAAAGTTTCATCAGAGTAATTGAGAATGGATGCAGAAATGGTACTGTAATAATTAGACATCACAAAGATACTGGCAGGGTAAAGATTTGAAAGGGAAGGAGATATTCAAGACCCAACTTGAGGACACCCCGCAGGAAACATGAGAGTAAATACGTGCAGAGCATGCTCAAACAATTTATTGTATTTTGATGATATTGCTTCAATAGCAGCAACTATAAATGATCTGAAAAAATATGTTAAGTGATCTAAATATGGAAAGTCAAAAATAGGTTTATGGAAGAAAAAAGTAACATCCAGGAATAAAATTCTGAAAAATACCGAAGGAGTTAAGGGTTATTATATGGAAGAAGTCAAAGAATCAATTTACGTGGGCCGGATAATCAAAGAAAAAGAAACTTACGGATATGAAACGAGGAAGTGAATGATGATTGGCTGGAGATAATTTAGTATGAATAAAGACATACTAAGAAGCAACTGGCATAAAAAGCTCGTATATAATCAATGCATGGTGCCTCTTATGAAATATGAAATCGGAACCTCGGATTCCTCAAAAAACCAATGCAGCAACATTCAGAGAATGATTGATATGGAATAGAGAGGGCATAAGAGTGGATGTCATCGTACAGTTGATTGAGAAACAAAAA
>OY735206.1:43559250-43639250 GCA_963457665.1 Thysanoteuthis rhombus
AAAAAAAAAAATTGATGAATATCAATAAAGGAACCAAATGTTTCTTTTTTTATTAATGTCCTCGCATAAATACCTAACTGATCAAATGTTCAGGTTAGAATCAAACTGATACCTGGAAGTATTTACATTTCAATATGATAAAAGAATGAGTTTCAGAAGGTCTCAAACAGAACTGTGATGGGTTCAGTTATTAAACATATTCGAGACGGTGATTGATGGATTTATGTTCCTTTACCAGTTGAGCACCGAACGACGTGAATTATGTAACGTCTCATCTGAAATTCGTACCGCATTTTGATTTTGACTGATGCCTCATTTCCAGTGATGTTATTCACTCTGTTGTGGAGTTGGGTGATTCTTTCTTGGCATAGATTTGTCAACAAAAAAAAAAAAAATGCTCAAGGTGTTGATAGATAAATACATTCGCAACGAGACAGGCGTGAAAATTGGCTTCTCAAACCGACTCTCTCCTTTCCGAGTTTCGACTCGTGAATATTCCAACTCAGCAGGTTAATTCGAAGACATAGATATGCACTTAGATAGTTTCCTCGCAGTGAAATTTATCACAAGCTGGCACTGAAAGAGTTTGTTCATGAGACATGATCGATGGGAACTTAAAGTTTCATGGCCTGCTCTGGAGCCAAATACACGAGGTAACAAATAACTCAGCGTAATTTTCCCCTGGAACATGAATCAATCTACACCGATATCAAGTGAGTGAATGGGAGACGCAGAAACGAGAGAAAAAGAAGAGAGAAAGAAAGATATAAATGGCAAGGAATGAAGTAGAGAAATAATATCGTATAGGGAAGGGGAAAAGGCAACGGTAATCAAGGTATGAACTGAAGGTGTGAAATGGATGGATAGTTGAAAGAAATGGCGAGTGAGAATTAGAAAATGAGAACGGCTGGGATATTTAATGAATGAAAAAAAAAAAGATATTCAAAATAAAAAAGGGGGAAGGAAAATTAAATCAAAAAGGTATGAAGAAGGGAAAGAGTAGAAATAAAATTTTAAAAGACAAGCAAAGAATTTGGGATGGAGTGAAAGAAATATGAATAGTGCTAAATCAAAATGAAAGAGAAAAGAAGCGGTTAGAAGGAGAGATAAAAAAAAATATCGGAGAAGAGTAATAAAATAAAGATATCAGATTAAGAAATAGAGGAAGGGGGAACTGGGAAGTGGGTGGAAAAATGGAAGCAAGAAGAAATGTGCAGAATGAGAGAGATAGAAAAAGGAAATATGAAAAGAGAATGAAAGACTGGGAGGAAGGATACACAGAATGAAAGTAAGGGAAAAGACGAAAGAACGCAATAAAAGAAGGGAATGAACGAGACAAATAGAATGAAAGAGAAAAGCAAAGAAAACAGATAAAAAGATAAAAAGATGTATGAAAAAACAGAATGATCAAAAAACATACAAGAGAAAATCATCAAATATTGACAATAATATCTATGCTCCACCTGATGCCAGAAAATATTCATACGAAAAACATAATTATCTCTACGCTTCATTTAATTCAAGAAAATACTCATCAGAAATTGATATCATCTGCCAATGCTTCATCTGCTTCTACATTCAAAGTAACATAATTATTGATAGAAATATGGACAACTCAAATGCTAAAAAGAAGTCGGGAACAATATCACGAGAAGCGTCGAGAAAAAACGGGGAGATATATTTGAAATAAATGAAGGAGAGACTGTAAAGACCATACTGACTGCGGAAGGGTTAAATCTTACTCCTACTTCCAAAGGAAGATTATCATTACATCTTTTGTTTTGTATATATAGTAAATCCACTATTAGGTCTAAATATTTTGTCAGTTTGGCTCAGTTTGTAGTATATGCGACTTTCAATCATCTAGTTGCATCCGTAGGGAAGTGTCAATTTATATATTTATAAATATATTTGGTATAACGTGATTTGATAGTCGAGTAGTTGAGTGTTTATAACACTGAATTCATGGGAATTGTTTTTGTTCTTCTTGTTACAAGAGGAAAACAAAGTCAAGTCTAACTTGGACTGTCGTTTGACAAAACAAATACAGTGCACTTGACTATTGTGTGTTTAGTAAGATTGGTCCTTACTGAGTTCTAACTATCATGTTGCGCAGAAGTTTACTCATTAATGTTGCTTTATTATGTAATAGACAGTCGGATTGAACAGTGTCAAATCGAATACTGTCAGTTGAATTGGACAGTCGAGTCTTTAACAAGATGGTGCAATTAAAGGCTGCGGACGAAAACTTAAATCACGTTTGAAAACGGCAGATATAACGCGTCTCATACCATAACTGGAATACCATAACGAATAGGATTTATCAATAAATCATTATCACCAAGAGCAGCAACCTTTTAGCGTGTGTCGTTGGACGTAGATCCCCTCCTGTGAGTTGTGATGTGTAGCAGCCATTCTCGCCAAATAACAAGCCATTGCCATTCAAGTTTCAAAATGGATTCTATATCTCGGACTAATATATTGTGCTTCCTTGTAACCACTCAATGTTGTGTTGAGTATGATTCTCCCTTGTGCACAGTTCATGGTTCTAAGTTCAAGTGGAAGTTTTTCTGATTAGGTTCTATGCTTCTGCTCAATAAGTCACTGATTTGAAGATGCATTGGTTTTATACCATTGTTCTTCAAACTAGCAGGATTTTATTATTTGGAAGATTGTGCTGACCGTTCCAAAAACTTGCCAACAATTCCTCGCTTGATTCCACGTCTATTTTGGGTAGCCATTTGATTAGTACTACGTTATTCCAAATCCAGAACAATACAGGAGCGACTTTGAGAAGATGGATTCTTATCTTCGTCCTGGGTAGATGTTGGTCTCCCTCTATGTTTACTTTTTGGGCTGGTTTGCTACGATAATTGGCATTCGCCTAGTATCATCTAGGCGGTGGTAATTTACCCGATGATTGATCAGAGACCATTGCAAAAAGGTATCGTTAGCATTGCATTGAAAACGTTTAAAAAACCTGCTCTGTACGAAATGAAGTGAGCGACACATATACTAACTTGCTGTAATATATATATATATATGTGTATATATATATATATATATATATATATATATATATATATATATATATATATATATATATATATATATATATATATATATAAAGAATAGGGGACAAAAGAGAGTCTAGTAAAAGTACCTACGTACTTCCTCTATCAATTGAATAATCCATAAATAAGTTAGTTAATACGCTATACATATCTCAAGAGGGGTTTTCATCTTCAGTAGCGTGTAGTATGTGTGTATCTTCCATATATATAAAATGTATAAATATATATATATATATATATATATATATATATGTGTGTGTGTGTGTGTGTGTGTGTGTGTGTTTGTACGTGTTTGTGTGAGTGTGTGTAAAACGAAATTATGATGAAATATAGATGTGCTATCAATACTAAAATCAACCCGGACAATGTTTCCCCGAGTATTTCTGTTTGAGCTGAGACCCTATAAATATACATTTGTTTCCTTTTCTCATGTAGGATTGTAAGCATTCCAATTGAAAATCAACCTCTTCCACCGTATTTTTTCATTTGGCTGCGCATATTGACACAGGTGACTTTAAAATAATCATCACTGCCCCAGGGAAATTTCACAATGATTCTAATCGGTCATTTTACGAATGTGCAGTCGATAACTTTGCCTCCCTCCTTTGTTATTTTCCAAAGTCTGATTAGATATGTGTTCTGTGTAGCTGGATTTTGTACGGCTCCAAAGTACTCTATTTCCAAAACTCTTTTACAGTAAACGAGGGAAATTAATAGACTTCGTAATTCAATGATGTTACGGTGAAACAGCCTTATGTCTGTTGTTTACACTACAATGTTTGTACAAGTGTATTGTCAAATAGTTATAAGTCATATGTCTTGTAGTCTAATTGGTTGGGAGGTTGATTTATTTTTCTGCTCCAATCCTTGTAAGTACAAGTTTGATCCCAAAATTAAACCATTACGAAAATCATTGATTTGCTGGTAAGTTTGTCCATTTTAGAATATGAGACAAAAACAAAACGTACAAATATCCATACACTATATCATGATACCAACTCTAAAAAATATAACAATGCATAGTTACGTGTTATTGAAATGTAGCTTTTTGCATTGAAGATAATAGTGTAAGTTTATTTCATCACATATGTTACACGGTGTGTTCATCTTTCCTTTCTTTATTCCAAGAAATATAAAGTTTAGATTATGAATATGAAAAGAAGATCAAACAAAAAAGAAAAAGTTGACGAATATTATCTCTATTCATTGGTCAGTATGAGCTTTGAACTCTTCATTTAAGGTAATATTCGTTTCGGTGAGTGGGAATATGCGTTAAAGTATCGATGTTTTCAATCTAAACTTCTAAAAGAGTTCCTAACAGAAATAATCGTTGACGTTATTCTTATTATGATTGCCTTTCTGGAGTAGAGTGATCCCTACCAACGAGTATTTTGATATCTTCACAAATTATCACAGAGCAATAAATTTAAACTAATTGAAAATAAAAGATTACAGCACCACATTGAATGAGCAAATAAGAGACATCTGTTTGACATTCTCTAAGGGTCACCACGTACTGTATATGCAATTGGGGATTGTCTGAGAGTTTACTTGATTAGAGGGTATAATAAAAACTACAAAGATGATGCAACCTCGGAGAAGATTTGGAATTTTATATCGTCTTAGAGTTTCAGACAAAGTTATCGGAGCTTTTTTTTTATCGGACCTGTTGCCAATCACTGAGATAAACTTTGAGTTTCTAGAGAAAAACGTCTGTGTGAAATAACACATCCGTTTGTTCATATCTAAGCATTGAAATGAACGTAATTAAATGTATAGCTTATCTCTGGAGCCAGGCATAGCGTTTTGATATGATTAACGAGATCTAGTTCTTAATGGCCATCATGTGCAATACGATATAGAGGAGGTCTTGCTGTAAGATAGTGATTAGCATGCTCGTCTCAAAGACCCTTATTACTGAAGGTAACTTAGTTCACACTCAGTGCTCCATACTTGAGAGTTCTCAAAGCTGAGGCTAGTAAAAATAGATAAAGTAAAGAAATCGTGATATGCATGATCAAAAACATTGAATGTCGATAGTTACGACTAATTTCTACATCTTGGATAATCTTTTACTGAGTATTTAATCAGATATGTAGACTCCTGAATATCTGTAATCTTATTCTTGTACATCGTTTCTCATACAGGCAGGGTCCTGTGTTTGCATGTATCTGCTCTTGCTGTTTTCTATTCCTGACTTCTGTGCTGATGTACTGACAATCGGTTGGAGTCCACTCTTGCTGCAGATTCTCAGGCTGTGACTGTGGAATTGTTAGTTAATTGCACGTTTATTCTTGATTAATGGTTACCAAAAGCTATGGACATCTATACTTGGTCGAGTAATCGAGCTAATGATCCTCACAATGTTCTTATTTTTCTTGGCCATTCATTGTAAATTATTCAGGATTAATTACATAAAGGTTGGTTCTATTTCTTTATTTCTCTATTTCTGTCACTCGTGGTATCTCTATTTCTCTCTTTCTCTGTGCACAGCTAGTCATACCAGATTGTACGGTGTCACCATCGAGAATGAAAGGCCAAACCATCGTGGATGAATATAACAAAGACGTTGAAATAAGCCGAAACCAACCACCTAATGATTAAAACACTTTGTTTAACAAAACACAAACATGATTTGGATAAATCATAAAAATTGGTAGATCTAGTAAATGGAGAAATTACCCCTGCATACAGACCTCTGAATCGAAAAGTGCATCAACAATGTTAGGATACTATTTGCCATGATTCATAAATGTATAGGAGATTATCTTTACCTTATTCAATGTCTACGATAAAATACATGAATTCATGCAAGCGTGTATATTTCTGTATTAAGTGCACATTTGTATTCTATAATGACATACTGAGTTAGCTGGAAGCATGGTCTCTGTATGGTAGCATACGACCCTCTGGCATTATGCTACGAAGGAGATATATGAAATTGACTAAATCTATGAGGTTATAAAGAAAAAGTATGCACAAATCAATGTTTTGTGTCAACTTTTACACATGAATACACACACACATGCACGTACTCACATCCACGTATATCTATTTATGTTCCTTTCCTAATAACACACACATGTAAATATATATATATATATATATATATATATATATATATATATATGTGTGTGTGTGTGTGTGTGTGTGTATGTGTGTGTGTGTCTGTGTGTCTATCTGTATGTGTATCCATCTGTATTATCAAGGAATGAACATATGATCCGTCGAAATGATTATGAATTGCATGATTTTATATTTATATCGAAACTCTTATTTGAAATGATCAGTTATTATATGGTTAATGTATCATTTGGCTTATTCGACGTAAATAGAATGAACGATCAAAGAAAATGGAACTGCTGCAGGCATCAAACCTGCGGCCGATAAAGTATGCATGTAATATATATATATATATATATATATATACATGTGTGTGTGTATGTGTGTGTGTGTGTGCGTGTGCGTGTGTAACAGTATTTGTGGATGTGTATGCACTCATAAGTGTGTGTCAGATGAGCATTCTGTGTATACGTTTGCGTAGTATCGTGTGAATGTGTACTGAAACAGACGAGGTGATATCCAATGGTAAGTAGGTGTACGAAATCTTATTCTATCAATTATTTCAGGTTAGGGTCTGTCTGCCTTGAAAATCAACATTTAGCCCAAGCAAGGAATCTTAATGTTTCCTTCAAAGACAGATTTTTTTAATTTAAAAGATTAGTTAAATACAATCTTCCTTCACTTATTTGCCCCTACTTGGTTCTTTACGAACTTAAACTTAGTAAATATAATTAGTAATAGTGATGTATCTTAATCCTCGAAGACATTAAAAGGGAAATCAAATGAAGTTTCATGATTTGCAATATCTTATTATGTGTATGCTGAAAGAAATCCATGCTCATGCCCTACCTCTGTGCCATTAACCACTAGGCCATCAGCACTTTCTAAAAGACGTAGAAACTACCCATATATCTATTGGAATTTTTAAAGTAAAAGTAAAACATTTAATCTTGTTGCTTCAGGAACTAGTCTTTGTAAATACTAGAGAAACAATGTATACTGTCATAAAATCTGTATTGGCTGTGATTATAACGACCGCTCTTCATACAAGCTTTTTCCTGTTTTTTAGACAAGATACTTATTGATTCTATTTCAACTTATCTTACTGGTATGTAAATTAACATTTTATTCCTAGCTTTCAATTAAACAATTTCTCAGAGGTACCTATAATTCTGTTTTAATATTTCATTACAATGTGTCTGGCTCGTTGACGTCTTCAGACCTTTCAAAAATGAACTTTCAGATTTAACTGAACGTCAAAAGCAATCGCAGGGTTGAAAAAAATGAAGCAGAAAGCTAACACGATAATTTAAAACCGAAAACGGTGATTAAAAATGTCGTGTTTTTTTCCGCAAACTGACACTGGAAATTTTTTCTATATTGAACTTTTTTCATAAATCAGTTCGAGTTTCTGGTCAGTCATCTAATATGCTCTTATTGATATACTCCTTTCCAAAGCATTGATTTCCAAATCAGTTGAAATCCACAAGTATCAAATATGTTTTTAAACAAATGCAATTCTTATTACGTGAAATATAAGGAGTTGAAGAAAAGATCTGAAAACATTGCATGAAGTTCTGTAGTTAATTGTAGTAAGTTCTTAAATACTGAACTTTTATTCATGGCAAGGGATGTCCACTACACTTGGATGCTAGTTCCTTTGGTTTGTATTTTTTAAATACGTCATTAGTCCTTTCCTTCTCTCATTTTTTCTCACGAATAATCCGTCGAAGATGTTGCTTCAGTGGAAGGCTTTATGCACCGTCAGTTTGTGTCTTGTTCTATAGTCCCGGTTTCTGGGATCCTCTCTTATCAAGTTAAAAGTACAGCTAAGTATACGTCATGGTGAGATCTTCCCATGTATTTGTTCTTTCGAACAAATTTCTTCTGAAGAGTTTGCTTCCTATTGATATTATTGTTCTTCTATGGTATTTGCTGCTCTCGTTTCCTTTCGTCTTACCCCTTTTGATTGTATGTGCTTCCAAGATTAGAGGTGTCCCGAGTCATGTGCTAATTAACTGCATAAGGCCCTTTTCTTCTTCTTCTTCTTCTTCTTCTTCTTCTTCTTCTTATTATTATTATTATTATTATTATTATTATTATTATTATTATAAATTTTTTTTCTCGTTATTGTTGTTACCTTCGGTGTTGTTGTTGTTGTTGTTGTTGTTGTTGTTGTTGTTGTTGTCTTTGATATCAGTTTATGTAAGTCAACAGCCAGGACTCAATCAGATACTTAAGGCTGGTAACTTTGTACGTTATATCAGTCTGAAAGAAAGGCAGGCTGGGTTTTTACATAGATAGACAATATAATACATTCATGAAGATACTTCAACATGGATACATAAAATGATTTATGCTATGTGTACTGCATTCATTCAAATTGACAAATGTCTGAGGTTAGAGCTTCTTTTCTGTAAGCTTGGGTTTGCTGTTAGTAATTTCTTTGGCCTCTCTCTAAATAATCTAAAGACTCCAATTACAATAGGTATTCGTTTGTTTCTTAGTCACCTTTTCTATTGATGTCGATTTCAAGGTCTTTTTTAGTTCGAAAAATTCTCACTTTCCTTTGTAGGAACATATAGGCTTTTCTACTTGAAGGCTCTTTTTTTTTCTTTGAGGACACTTCACTCTACTGTCTTTGCGCATTTTTCAATCCGTAGGTATCGTGAAGTCCCAAAATATGGTTACATCTATTGCTGCTATGACAGGTGCAGGCTGGTGTTCGTAATATTTATTTTCATATGGGGTTTCATAATTTTCACAAATGTTCTAATGTAAATACTGTCCAATTCTGCCGAGTCTCTCCTGTTTCAACTCACTTTGCTTCAGATGGCGAGTCAGTCTCTGGTTTGATTTTATCTTTCAGGTCGGGTTTTCCCCTGTACTTATTTGATTATTTTCCCATTGGTAGTTTTTGCACACTTATCAAGCCCTAATCCCACCAGAATGTGGTCCATGTTCAATAGACTATCCACTTGCTCATCATTCTTTCCGAAGAGTTTCGTTCATATACAAGATATTTTTATGGGCTTCATATATATTCTGTACCCGTATGTGGCATTGCTGAGCTCCTGTGAGAAAGGTTTAAAAGAAAAACTGATCAGAATTTGTAGGGGGGCAGAGTCACATCAGTAAATCCACGTTATTTCTATGTTTTAGACACAGTTACAGCATTAGAATAGGAAAGGAAGCGTTTTGTCTCCCAGTGTCATATCTCGTTGGAAGAAGTTTTTAACTATGAGACTTTGTAGATTTAGGCAATTTCATTTTTCCATGGATAAAGAAACCGTCAAATGCTTTGCAGTAGTACATTTAAGCAGTGCAAAGATTGGGGTGTTTTAGCTGCAATTCTATAGGATAATTCTTTTTATAAGTTGATCTTTATCGTTGTGGGGGGGGGCTTTTCTTGTACCCTTTCTGTTCTAAGAGAAAAATGATATTTTAAACAAAAAAGAGTAGATTCTCTCCATTGAGAAAGCTTATATGCTATTGTTGAGCAAGTGATAGGACAATAGTCCGTTTGTTTCATTTGTTTTTTCATAGTAAGGATGTTATCCCAACTGTTAATCAGGAGGGTGTTTCCTCTAAATTCTGAATTATTCGAGTTTGTTGAGTGTCAGTGCACTGAGGTCGAAGCGTTGAGCCAGAAATTGGGAATTTTTCTTATTTCAATTTTGGGTTTGGTTGAGTGCTCGTTTGAGCCCTTCAATAATGATATAACCTTAATAATGATATCATTTCGTTAATTCCCCTATCCATACACCAGATCGTTTTCCAGAAACTTGTTTTACATCCTTCATTTTCAGTGTTGTTATGAGTTTATTGAAAATTATCCGTACAATTATAGCTAATCTTTGTTTTTTTTTTGTATTAAGTAAATGAATATTTCCCCCAGTAAGCCTTCATTTGTTGGTCAAGGGTGATGTTCACCAAATGATTTTCCTACTTGTATTCTTTCTGTTGTTGCTAGGTTTTACTCTGTTTAAATTTCTCACCATATTCAAAGCCAATTTTTATAAAACATCTGTCTTTTAGTAAAATCATTTGTACTTTCGATAAACATTGTTTCATTTGAAGAAATATACATTTATATTAGTCTAGTCTCTATCGATTTGGGTATTTTTTGAATAATTTTGTTGAGGTGATTAAAACTTGTAATTCTGTAATTACAGAATTTTCATTTTCCATGGTTCATTGGTGTTTTTTTTTTTTGAATTAGGAGTAGCACCTAAAAGTTGAGAAAAAATACTCTCATGGAAGAAAACATTCAACAAAGAACAGATTGTTAATCTACACATTTATAACAAAAATGCTTACACCATATCCTTCTAATTTATAATGTATAACAACTAACAAGCGCAGCATCCAGGACGAGAAATATCACGAAATAACAAGCAATGACCGACCATTAAACAAGAACAGAGATGTATCAATAGAACAGAAAGAAGATCTTACAGAATATATATATATATTTATAAATATATATATATATATATATATATATATATATATATATATATATATATATAGATACACATATGTGTGTGTGTGTTTGTGAGTGTGTTTGTGTATGTGCATGTGTATTAGTCTTGAATAACGTAAATATCGCGGTTCCAAAGGAACAGTGATTGTTATAGAATCAAAAAGAGATATTACGAGACGAGTTGGAATCATGACTGTAACTGCTTGTATCACATTTAATGACAAGCAACGTGAATACAATATTTTTTTCCGATTTAATATCTACAGTAGATGTCAGTGGTTGGGTGTAGTTAAACTTAAAATTCTTTCGCTAGGCTTTGTAAGTCAATAGATCTGATTTATGCAGTCTGGTATTGTAGTTCAGTGATTAGACAGCTTATGTTGAAAAATAAAGGTAAGGATCTTACTAAGTTTTCTTTCAAAGATTCCCAAGTCTCAGTTGTACATACTATCAAATTTTAAAATTGGAATGGTATCCTTAGGAAATTACTTTCAAAAGTATCAATCAAAACAAGAAAAGATGAATCAGAAATGAAAATATATTCTCTCTTTTTTAAAACCAAGAAAACTCACGACAAACACTCCCAGCAACATAGTCAAATTTTCAGAGCTAGCCGATCATAATCTGCCACGAAAATAAATATTGTTGGAAATCGAATTAGCTAAGAATTTTAATGTCGACTGGAGCTTTTGGGTAATAATATTTTTGGTCAGTTACATCCATCACCAGCCAGACGTAGTGGTAGGTCTAGGGCTCTGATTTTGGGAAATTTTAAGATTGGCATTTGCTGACGTGATTGTCAGGAATCGAAAATCCTAATCGACATACGAAAGTATGTATAACTTTTTCAGGAAGAACACAAATGAAAGTGGATGTGCAAAAAATTACAAAAGAAAATTTCACAAAAGTTAAAAAGTGATAAGATATTCCCTAATGAAGGGCTGCAATAAGTCTATTTAATTCAGAATGTTAGTAAAAGTATGTGACAATTCTTTACTCCCTATCACATGAAGTGGACTGCAAGTCATCATCACCAGTCTCTTAATGTCCATTGTTGAACACAGAACTTCCCCCACACTTCGTCACACTTCTCCATCGTCGGTGTCGCAGAGTCAGTATTATCTGAATTAGTCTTGTTTGTCTCTCCATCTAGTACTCTGCTGGCATCAGCAGCACATATTATCTCTAGGGATCCATGTCGTGAGTAGAGATGTACATTGCTTGTCTGCTATTCTTGCAACATGGCCGATCTGTTTCCATTTGAATTTACGAATGGTTTCTATGAGGTTTCGAACTGAATATATTGTGCTTTCTCACGGTGTCTCCATGTGAAGTTGGGCATAATTGTTTCATGGGCACGTTGCATGATTTTTTCGTTTTCGGGCCTGTCCCTTGATTAAGTTCCATTTGTTAGCTCAATAAGTGACTAGCGGGACAATGGTTAGTTATACACCCTTCTTTTTAGCATTACTTGGCGGTTAAGCTTGTTCTGCCGAATGTTTGCCTCACAAATCATAAAAACCAAATACTGATATATTTACTAAAAACAAATTGTTGCACCGTTTGTTTTATGGTTTGATATTATGAACAGGGTTGTGATTGCTAGTGTCACACCACACGCCACCGGATGCATATCAGCGAAAAGGGAATCAAACCACCAACGAGCAGTGATCGAATAGTCAAAAACAATTGATCAGTACTGTAAAATTTACTTTTTCATTGCCGTTTAACCATGTTGCTTGCGAAAGTGCATGCCGCAGAATCTCAAGTTATTTCCAACTAACTGGGTCCAAACCAATTGGAACAAATAGCTAGACGAGGATCAAAATTCACTATGGATCACAATGAAGACAGCATGTGGTTACTCTAACCTCTCATACCGATTCGATACTGTAATGAATTAGATATTCCATTTGTATATATTTTAGAACCAGCAAGGCTTAAAAATAAGGAGAGCCATGTTACTACTGATAGAATTCCCCACCATTTGAACTGGTCGGTGTTCAATCCAATATGAGAAACTGGATGTCAAATCCTAATTTTGAAGACAAACAGGTAATTAGGTCACAAAATAAAACTTTAGGACAATGTTTTTGTGCCAGTGTATCTTGCATGTTTCGAGATAAGGCTTGGAACTTTCGCTTCATGATTGAATGCATCGGTGGCATCTGGCTAGACACATCATATCAACTCAAAAATAAATTGGATAGATCTCTTTGAGGTGAGCAATAGCCTTGTAGAGAATCGACGTTTTGACACACAGTTAAACATACTCAAACACACATGTATGAAAAAAGATCGAAAACTGAACAACCAATCTCTCAATGCTGAAATGCGTATCGTTCGAATAATTGTTTGTATTTTCAAAATAGGAACTTATAAGTTGACATGAGAATTTCAATACTTCTCCCTAAAATATATTTGCAGTATATCTCAAGAAAGTGGCCATCGAAAGTTACGGAAATGTCTCAAGATATATTTGTGTACAGTCTTTTTCCTTGGTTGCATCTATAACCCTAACCACTGGGAGGTTTTACGTCACCTATGATGCATCTATAGCTCAGTAAATATTATCATTTGCAAATATTGTTATCGGTGAATTGGGTGTAAAGTTTCTACGTATAAATATCAATAACCAAGTCATAACTCATCATTGGCTGGACCAATGTGTCATAGTTGTACAAAACTAGCAATGGGTTCGAGCCTGTTATTTGACAGTGGTATCCACTAAATAAAAAAAAACCTTGGCCCAACCCAATAGCAAACAAACACAGATTTTAAATAATAAATGTAATCTAATGTTTGTCTTTAAATGTAGTATGTCAAATTTGTAATCACTCAAGAGATTCAACTGATCAATTATAATTCCACCGTAAAGTAGATCATGTGCCATTTTCGTCTTAATATTGAATTATGTGAAATAGTCTATGAAAACAATAATAAATTTGAGATATTAAAAATAAATATCTTGTAAAACATTGTTATGATTTCCCAAGAGTGGAAACAAAAAGAATCAGACAATCCAGTATACTAAATACACTTAGATTGAAGAAACATATTGTGTGATCTGCTAATTATTAAAAAAAAAAGATATTTGTTGAACGCAAATTTAATGGAGATGAAATAAATTCAGTGACTTTACAACAATATCAAACAGAATAGATACAGTGAAATTCAGCTTTCAGTTGCAATTGTAAACATAGAAGCGATCTCAATGATTGCTTTCTAGAAGCTGAACATGAAAATATAACGTAAGAAGTAGAGTAGTAACAGTACTATCCAGTAATGATGTTGAAGACATTGTAGTCGTCGCCTTTAGCACCATCATCATAATCATTGATATTCTCATCATTAGCAACATTTTTTTCTCATCAATATTTCTGGTGAAACATCGATTTCCGGGACCCTTGGTTCCATGAGCATGTTGATTTATCCACCTTACTTGACAAACAGATGTCATGAATTGATAATCCAATGATTAACCTTTCACCCAACAATTAAGCACATTGTATATATTTTAATCGTTTAGAAATTAGAAACAAGTGTTGAAAATTGATCGATTAGTTGAAGGAAAAAGATAATGTCGATGATGAAGTTTATTATTTTAAACAA
The DNA here is from genome assembly GCA_963457665.1 of Thysanoteuthis rhombus. Classification (NCBI taxonomy): domain Eukaryota; kingdom Metazoa; phylum Mollusca; class Cephalopoda; order Oegopsida; family Thysanoteuthidae; genus Thysanoteuthis; species Thysanoteuthis major. Next base: position 43,573,486 of record OY735206.1, read on the forward strand.
AATTCACAGGAATACTTCTCAAACCAATACAGGATTGTGCCTGAGGTAATACCAAACCCTACGCGAAAAATTATACAATTCTTTTTGCATTAAGCCCTTGTAAGAACTGCAAAACATTGAAATGTCTGTTTAATTTTTTTCAGATTAGAATTTGAAACCAATTGGGAAAACTTCGCTAATCACTGTACTCGCCAGGGCGCAAAATTAAATAATGAATATTTTTTTGCCCTAGGCCGAATGGTCACAGTTCTTCCTCAGACTAAACAGTTATTCAAGTCTCCTTACCAGACATTGTTTCAAATGCTTCCGTGATAAGGAGTACGATCACCATCCTAACTTTTCACAACATTTCCATTCGTGTCTAAATATAATTCTAGCTTCCCACTTTCTCAATACCAATTCATTGTCTGATAGAATGTCTGCATCCATTCACAACGACTAAATCTGGTGTCCTGGTCTGGGTAGGATGAGTCATTTGACTTCAAAAGTCTTCCACGGCACGGATTTTGGTTTGATTTATGCCATTTGTGTGCATGGCCGAATCAAAATCGCTTGGACATTTCACAAGAAACCACTGTCCTGTCTAATTTTGTATTCCTTTTAGCTTAAATGTTCAATTCAGTTAATCTTCTAAAGATTCATTCGAGTCTTCATACCAGCAACATTTGCTATTTTGGTTTGGGGGTTTAGTTCAATCTACTTGTTCAATTGCCCTACCGTTGATGGTGATTCTGTGGATATTCAGTTGGTCGCTCCCCAAAACAAATGTCCATAACTTTAAAGAAGAGTCGAAATAAAGATATCGAGTTGCATTTTTTTTTACTTGCCAAAGCATACCCAGAAGACTGGGTGTTTTCTATTGGTTTTTATCACGAATGCTGAAGCCTTAACCCTAAATGTCGACTCATCCCAAACGACATAAACTTAAAAAATCAAATCTAAGTGATTATAAAAATTCCAGTCAGGTGCCCATAATGGAAATTACTCCAACATGCTATCCCAAATACTGCTATTAGAAACTCTTAACCAAAACTCTCATCAGGAATGTCCATGAATGTTTTTTCTCCGTTTTAAGCAAGTCTGACTGGAGATCCTATTAGCTGGCTTTATAAGTGTTGCGTGTACAGGTCATACCAGTGGAGCTAAAGGGCTGAAATGTTAGCATTTACTCTTTACTGTGTCTCGAAGTAGACGTTCCAATTGTTTAACACAATCTTCCCCAAATAGGTTTGAAGCTGGAGAATTATTGGTCCCATACTTTATGTCCGGTTTTGTCAAGCTTGTATTTTTTTTTTTCATTCCAACTTATTAATGATTCACCAAAATGTCAGCAACAACTTAATCATGGATCATCTACAGCAAGGCATGCTGCAAAAAATCAAAACCAAATATTGGCTCCACGACGCCCATGATAGAGAAGTGTGGCAAATCCTGGGGAAGGTCTATGTCCAGCAACGGACGCTAAAAGACTGATGATGATGATACTGTTCAAGTATTCAATGCCGAATGGGGCAACTCTACGCAAATTGCATTAACAAAAAGGCACAACGGATTTTGTATTTTGAATATTTTCTGAATAAGTGGGAAAAAAAACCTACAATAATTGTATGAAGAGGGGAAATCCTTGGATTCAAAATGTCTACCATTCAACCCTGGTGACAATAATGTAAAATAACCCATTTATACGTAACAGATGAGAATTTCTAGAATTTTCTTACCAATTATACGTCATCTAAATTTATTTACATTTTCTCTTCCTATTTTGCTGTGCAATTCATACGCCACAGTGTCACATCAAGAATCACGAGCATGCAGTTTAGCAAATGATTTTGAATGAGCTCTCCTGTGATGATAACAGAAATGGTGGATTTTAAACAGTAGATATCGAATCGGCAGCATTACCTCATCGTTTTCAGTTGTATGACTGATTCCATTCTGAATGCTTTGGTCTGAACTGGACATTGAACGTATTTTCATTTGGAAAGTGATTGTGAATGACAGCACGTTGGACTTTTTTTCCCAGCTGAATCATTACAGCTTTCTTGAGAACAACTCATTCATTTAATTTCAGGATAGGATACATGATTAAATAGGAAGAAAGTGAGATGCTCAACAATAGAATTGTACGATCCGGTATGAGGGATTGGTTCATATGAATACATATCCAACACAAGTATACAAACATTCACGCATAAACACACACACATGCACACACACATGCACACACACACACACATGCACACACACACACGCACACACACACACACATGCACACACACACATATATATATATATAATGTGTACTGTAGAGAATGAGACGGACTCGGGAGTGAAGTGTTTGGTGGTAAGGTTGATTAATCCTTATAAGTCAATAGTCCATACATGTTTCGGGATTCTTCCCATAATCAGTGGTGTGAGCTGTGTGAGTGTGTATTAGAATGTACTATGTGGAACCAGAGTCCACTGTCAGGAGCTATGCATTGTGGGTGAGTTTTGTTGTCAGGGCTGCTTGAGCCCTCCCGCTGAATAGAATAATGTCCAGTAGGTATCAGGTCTTTGGTGAAGCAGCAGCAGTTGGTCTTGGGGAGGGCAGAGTGTGTCAAGGTAGTGGGTAGTGATGTGGAGTTAGATTTTTTGGTATGTTTGGGGTAGTGTGGAAGGAGGGGTGGTGAGGTCAAGGAGCTGCATAGGTATCAACCTTAAAAGTTATTGAAAATGTTTTGGCTATTATTTGGACAGGGGTTATAACAGGCTAAGGTGAAGTTTTTCCTATGGGTCTGGGTGACTTTGAAGCTCCCATTATTGAATGTGTCTTAGATGTGGGTGTGAGGATATTAATGATAGGAGTTGTGTTAATTGGGGTTTTGAGTGGAGAGGGTTGTTCAGTTTAGTGTTTAATCCATCAGGATATAAGGTTTTAAGTTTGTTGATCCACATGTCTGCGTGTTCCTCTAGAACTTTAGTTATGTCAATTGGAGTAGTTTTTTTCTATTTTTTCTATGATGGTGAAGCTAGCATCAGTGGCAAAATTGTGGTCAGGTGTGCGAAAGTGTAGTTCTACGGGAAGTGGGCTACGATTATTTTTTGACTTGATCCTATGTCTATAATTGTTGAGTCTAATATTAAATTGCCACTCGGACTTGCCTATGTACTGTAACTTACATCTATTGCACTCTAGAATGTATATAATGTTCCTACTGCAGCCGTTGCTATTGTGATATAAGTGGTAACTCTCTTTTGTGGTAGTGATTGTGAATGTGTTGGTGTACTTGAGGTGGTTGCAACATAGACTGTTTCTTATGTTGCAAGGTGTGCAGAATTTAATTGTTCTAGGTGTATTTTTGTGTACGACTTTATTGTTAACGATATTATTGCTACGAATCATGTCTCTGATGTTTTTGGGTCTGCGGTAGGAGATAACACATGGGTCTGTGAACGTTTCTTTTAGATCTATTTTGATCGTGAGAATGTTCCATCTATTACTGATGATGTGTGCTAAGGGTGGGAGTGTGTTGTTGAAGGTTGTTATAAGGGGTATGCAGTTTGGTTTGTTATTGTGGGACAGTATAAGGGTTTCATCTCTTGGTATTCCAGTCGCTTTTTAAATTTGTTTTTTGTGTCATCTAGCGGATAGCCTCGTTGGGTGAAGTATTGTATCAGGTTATGTTTGTGTCTGTTAAGTTCACTATTAGTAGAGCAGATTCTTCTAATTCTAAGAGCTTGTGAAAATGGTAGGCTTCTTTTTAAGTGTTGGGGATGGGCTGATTTGGAGTGGAGGTAATTGTGGGTGTCCGTGGGTTTAGTGTAGAGGATAGTTTGGAGGTTTCTGTTGTCATCTATATATATGCCTGTGTCTAAAAGGGTATGGAGTCAGTGGATGTCGTGAAGTCAAACTTAATAGAGTCATGTGCCGAGTTTAGATGTATAAAGAAATTATCTAGTTTGTTTTTTTCGCCTTTATATATGAAAAAAAATGTCGTCTATGTATCTACCATAAAAGATGCAGTCATTATATATCTCTGGATTAATGTAGGTTTCTTCAAATTTACCCATGAAGATATTAGCATAGGATGGGGCTGCTACTGTGCCCATGGCGCAGCCTTTCACCTGGAGGAAGTCTCTCTCTCTCTCTATCTCTCTCTCTATATATACATATATATATATATATATATATATATTATTTAAAAAAAAATTTTATATCATCATCACGTCGTCATTTGAAATGATCTCCCGGTATTACACTGCCAGTGTATTATGTAGAGTAAACGACGTAAATAGGATAATCATGAAAGAAAAAAAGAGGACTGCAGTAGATATCAAATCTACAACCAATAAGGTAATCAGTCTAACGTAGTGATACTCTTGCCATTGAGCTGAACAAATGCCAGTAATGCAAAAGCCTAAATAGCCATTTCAACTTCACATTCTAATGCTTTTTCACGGTATATACCTGTGCTATTTGTCTCTTCCAACGCAGCAATTACATTAATAATGCTGAAACAGTTACTGTATCGGTCACAAAGATGATTCTTGAAGCAGCCCCATATTTTTTAATCAATTTTTTTAGTCAAGGCCAATGTATACGTTCACTGAATGCTAACGGGAGATTATTTCAAATAAGTTTCAAAATAATACAATGCAATTCATATCCATTGTCTCGGATCACATATCCATCTCCCGAGAGTATATATATATATATATATATACATATATATATATATATATATATATATATATATATATATATATATATATAGAGAGAGAGAGAGAGAGAGAGTTTGAGATACACAGATTAGAATTGATTGATTTTATTACATGTAGATGAAAAGACAGAGAGAGAATTGATAGATGAGGGGGATAGATGGATCGATAGATAGATGATGTATAGATTATAATAGCTTGTATGTACTGTTCTGCCAATTCAATTAGGATTATATTCCCCCCCCCATGAGAATTAACATTAAAATCATTCCTATAGCCTGAATTCCAACGTTCAATTTAATCTCATATGAGTAATCGACAGTTGTATTCTAACCAACGGGGAAGAATCAAGATAATTTTCATAAAATGTTTTCCTGAGATTTGACATTTTTTAAAAAATTTAGTTGGAACATTAGTCTGTGTTAGAAAAGTAAATCATGATGAAATATGATTACGTATGTGTACGTATGGGTGTGCATGAATTTATATGTCGGTGTTTAGTGTTTTTTTTATTGGAATGGATTTGACGTTGGTGTAAGTAATGCGTTGGTGCAAGCGTTCCTTCAGTAGTATATGGATACGTGTCTAGGTGTATGCGTTGTAGTTACTCAACCAGTAAATAGATGTGGAGATTATATTTGATATACAAGAATCATTTTAATAATGCACCCACCAAACTTACGTCTTTTTTTCGGGGGGATGATGATGATGATTATTATCATTATTATTATTATTATTATTATTATTATTATTATTTGGAATCTCACACCAGTTGCCTGGTGGTAACTGCTGGAGTTTGAGTGACAGCAAGTCTCCTCAAGTCTCCAGCCCTCCTCTCCTAGTACTCATAGGTCGCAGTAATACTGCAGTTTACAGTTTCACACCAGTTGCCCATTGGTCATTGCTGAAAGCTGAGTGACAATAAGTCTCCTCAGGTATTCAGCCAACATCTCATCTCTCTTTTACCTATCATGCCAGTGCTGTGGTTTACGTTTCTGCTTTCATTTCCCTTCCTCTGTTACGTCACTGTTAACAATTATTGTAGCAGTTTTTATATTTCTGGCACTTCCCTCAGTATCCGTGTAGTTCCTTGCAGTGCTGTGGTCTGTACGGTCTCAATCCTTCCCTTGATCCCAATCTCCTCCAGTCTCGCCCTAAGTGTCTCTGGGACAGTTCCTAGTGGGCCCACTGTGATTGGCACTACCCTGGCTGTCATGTTCCACATCTTCTCCATTTCTCTCGCTTGATCCTGGTATTTTTCCAGTTTTTCACTCTCCTTTCTGTTTACTCTATGGTCTGCAGGTACAGCCATGTCTACTCCTTGGCAGGTATTCTTTTTCTTGTCTACGATTATTATTATTATTATTATTATTATTATGAATCTCACACCAGTTGCCTGGTGGTAACCGCTGGAGTTTGAGTGACAGCAAGTCTCCTCAAGTCTCCAGCCCTCCTCTCCTACTACTCATAGGTCGCAGTAATTCTACGATTTACAGTTTCACACCGGTTGCCCAGTGGTTATCGCTGAAGGCTGAGTGACAATAAGTCTCCTCAGGTCTTCAGCTAACGTCTCCTCCCTCTTTCGCATATCATGACAGAGCTACTATTCGTTGCAGTCCTTATATCTCTAGCACCTTCCTCAGTATCCGTGCAGTTCCAAGTAGCGCTGTGGTCTGTACGGTCTCTATCCTTCCCCTAATCCCGATCTCCTCCAGTCTCTCCCTCAGCGTTTTGGGGACAGTTCCTAGTGCGCCCACTATGACCGGTACTACCCTGGTTTTCATGTTCCACATTTTCCTTAACTCCCTTGCTAGGTCCTGGTATTTTTCCCTTTTTTCACCCTCCTTCTTTTTTACTCTATGGTCTGCAGGTACAGCAACGTCTACTATTTGGCAGGCCTTCCTTTTTTTGTCTACTATTACTAAGTCCGGCCTTCTTGCCTGGATGAGGTGGTCAGTTTGGATGTCAAAGTCCCACAGTAGTTTGTGGTTGTCATTCTCCAAAACTGCCTCTGGCTTGTGCTGATACCACTTTTCCCCATGTTTGAATCCCATTTGTTTACTTAGTTCCCAGTGTATCATCGTTGCTACTCTATCGTGTCTATGCTTATACTCCTTCTGGGCGAGCTGACTACATTCACTAGTTATGTGGTTTACTGTCTCATCTCTTTCACCGCACATGCGGCATTTGCTGTTTGTCTGTGTTCTGTCGATTTTTGCTTTTATGTAGTTTGTCCTTATGCTTTTGTTTTGGGCTGCCATGATGAGCGATTCTGTTTCTCTCTTAAGGTTTCCCTTTCGTAACCACGTCCATGATTTCTCGTCTACTATATCTTTTATCTGTCTTTTAAACTCGCCGTACAATTTTTTCCCTTCCCACTTTTCTTTTCTAGTTTGCTGTACTGTTCCATTGTTTTCTACTTTATTGTTTGTTGCACTATCCCTCGCGCTCTTTATGATTTCTTCACTATTTGTTTGCACATATCTATCTAGGACTACTTTAGCTCTCTGGACACAATCTTCTATGCTGATGAGCCCCCTACCACCTTCTTTTCTCTTAACGTATAGTCTATCTGTATCATCCCTAGGGTGCAATGCTTTATGCATCGTCATAAGTTTCCTTGTTCGCCTATCCATTGATTGGAGCTCTTCCTTTGTCCATCCTAGAAATGGTCCTGTATACCTAACTACTGACACTGCCCAGGTGTTCATTCCTTTTATTAGATTTCTGCTATTTAATTTGGTTTCTAATATTTTCCTTATCCTTCTGAGGTATTCTCTCTTAATTTTCTCCTTCATCTCTTCCCGTTTTATCGTGTCACATTCAAGGACACCTAGGTACTTGTATCGGTCTTGTGCAGTCAATGCCCTAATCTTGTTGTTGTCCGGAAGTTCAATTCCCTCAGTCATTGTAAGCCTTCCTTTGTGCATCACCATGATTGCACATTTTTCTATCCCAAACTCCATTCCTATGTCCTCACTATATTCCCTTACTTCGTTGAACAGAGTCTCAAGCTCTCCCCTGTTTTTTGCAAACAATTTAATATCGTCCATGTACATTAAGTGGTTGACCTTTCCTTTTGTTTTAGAGAAGTGGTATCCTTTGCTGTTTTTCAGGATTCTGTTAAGCGGTATCATTGTTAGAACAAATAATAGAGGGGACAATGAGTCTCCTTGGAAGATTCCCCTTTTTATCCCTACCTCGGCTAGTTTGTCCCCTGCGGCTGTCAAATCTACTTTCCAGTCTTCCATCGAATTACCAATGAATTTAACCACCGGTTCGCTCATTTTGAACATTCTAAGGCATTCGAGTATCCAGCTATGTGGAATCATATCGTATGCTTTTTTGTAATCTATCCATCCCATTGCAATATTCTTTCTCCTTTTCCTTACTTCTTTTAAGATCATCTGGTCTATGTAGAGTAAATCGTTTGCCCCTTTGGTTCCTATCCTACACCCTTTCTGTTCTTCTGGTAGTAGTCCCCTTCTATCCATTGACATGTATATTCTCTCCGCTATTTGCCCGGTCAGGATTTTCCACATAAGTGGTAGGCACGTGATTGGTCTATAGTTGCTTGCTATGTTCCCCTTTCCCGGGTCTTTTAGGATGAGGGTGGTTCTGCCTTTAGTCATCCATTCTGGTGCTTTGCCTTCATTTAGACAATTTTGGAGTAAGTGAGTGAGTCTGCCGTGTAACGTGGTGAATTTTTTGAACCAATACCCATGGATCCCGTCGGGCCCCGGTGCTTTCCAGTTGGCTACTTTCCTAAGAGTATGTTTTAATGTGTTTTCATTCAGTATTATTGGTTCCCCCTTGTCTATATCTTCTAGTTCTTTTCTCATGTTTCCTAACCATTGCGGTGTTACGTTGTGTCTTTTTGGGTGCCCCCATATGCTATTCCAATAGTTCTTGGCCTCTGTGGCATCAGGTTTCATGTCCTGCCTTCTTTCCCCATTTAAATCTTGGTAAAACTTTTTCTCATTGTTTTGGAATGTGCGGTTTTGTGTGTATTGGGCCGTTCTTAGTCTGTATCTTTTTAGTCTTGCCTCTTTGGCTAGTCTTTTCTGGTGTAACTCTTCGACTACAGTTGCGATGCCCTTTTGCGTTACTTTGTATTTGTTATAAAGTCTTACTCGTGGTCTGTCTGTGTGTGGTGTATTTCTAAGTAGTACTTCATCTCTCTGTAGTTGGGAGATCTGCCTTTGTAACCTTCTCTCCCAGTTGGGTTTCCCTTCCCTATTATTGCTCAGGTTCCTATCTTGTGTTGTGAAGCTTTGTGCTACCATTTTTGCCCCAGCGTAAATTAGGTTGTTGAGTTCTAGGAGGGTGTTCGTTTCTATGTGCTGTAAGAGGCAGTTGACCTGTTCGGTCACTTCTCCAACTTTCTTTCTGTCTTTGTCTCTTAGGGAGGGGAGTGTTGTTTTCTCTCCTCGCATGATCTCTTTCAAAGCTTGTATTTTGGTTTTCTCTTCTGCTGTTGGTGCCTCGTCGTCACCCTCTGGTGCATAGTTTACTGTGGGGGTCTTATGGGGAATTCTTATAGTTTTGTTATTGGTACTAGTTGTGCTGGGGGGGCATTCTACAGATGTGTCACCTGAGTCTCTCTCTACATTAATGCGAATCTCTAGTAGTTCTGTCTCAGACAGCCATTTCCTCTTTTGGATTTGTTTTACTTGGTCAGCAAGGCGTTGGTTCGATACTTCCACATCAGATTTTTCCCTCCAAATCTGGAGCATACGCTCCCTATAAGATCGCACTGAAGGCTTGCTTTTAAAGTAACAATACATAACTAATCTATTCTCCTCCCTTGTCCATCTCTTTCTCTTTATAGCAGTCACTCCGTGAGGACCACGCCTACCCTGGGTGTCATTAGTGGTATATGAGTCTTGGCCAACAGTAGCTATGTGACGACTGTGTCCCTCCTGAAGGCCATTAAGGGTACACGAGCCGGAGTTTTGGCCAGCAGTCACAGGATGACGACCGGGTCCCTCCTGGTGGCTAACAAGGGAACACCTGCCGGTTACGACACACAAATCTCGGATTTGTGCCCCGTTTTTTGCGGTAAAATGGTTAGGTTGTACTGTCATGATAGGGGTTTTTGGTTCTTTGAGGTAGCGCCAGACCTTGGTGGGTTGGTTAAGACCGATGTGGTTCAGAAATAACCGAAGAGCCCCACCAGCCCTTTTTGGTTCTTTTAAGGTAGCACCAGACCTTGGTGGGTTCATTGTGGGCAATTAGCTCAGTGACACTCTCGGAGTCCCACCAGCTGTTACAACCCATGGTATAGCCTTACATGGATAGGCCATTCTGCTGCACAGATATATCTATTTGGTGGTATGACCATCCCCTTCTACATTCAGACCTAACAATTAACACATTAAGCTTCATCTGGGTGAAATTAACAACCTTGAAGGTCATACGTCTCCCTTAAATCTTCTAAGTCTTGACTTAGTATAATTCTCGCAATCTGTGTTCTTTCCCAATGGTGGACTTCCCCCTATATCTACTTAGCAGTAAGGGGTCCTAACGGTCAGGGGTGGACAGACTCCATTCATTCATACTCGGGGGTAGCTAGGCATTGAACTATAAATTTTAAATTTAATTCCACTTACCCACGTGCAGCTCCAAGAAACAACAGACCACTCTCAACTTTTTTTTTTCTTTTCATTAGGTAGAATTTGGCAGTGGACAATTCATCTAGGTGAACATTTCTCAGAATCGCAAAGAAAAACCATCTCAGAAGTAGAAATATCATCAATATGTCAAGAATAATCATTCTTAAAGCCTAAAGTAAAATATCTTTTAAACCTTCGAAAATCATCACTGGGTTCATTCATACGGTCCAAATGTTACAACTACCACTTATTATTATTATTATTATTATTATTATTATTATTATTATTATTATTATTAGTAGTAGTAGTAGTAGTAGTAGTAGTAGTAGTAGTAGTAGCGGGAGGAACTGTGGCAAAGAAAATTAGGTTAGTTATCCGCACGTCCGAACCAAGTTTCATATCAATGGAACATGATATTTATCATAATCGGGACTAACTGACCAAAAATTGTGTCATATAGATGCGAAAATGCAAAAAACATCCTCTTGAAGAAAACTAACGCTTGATACGGCATTTATGTATTTTTTTAAAGAATTTGCATTCTCTATTCATGACATCAAACATTCTCTTCTGTCATAACAGCAGCTCGTAAATTAATCATATTACTTCCTTTCATCTGCCTTCTGTTACTCAAAGCATTACGGGGCGACCAACCGAAGATTGTCACACACGGGTGCATATTCACATTTAAAAAGATTTAATGATATGAGCGCCATTGAATTCTTATCAATATTAATAAAGTAATAATTGCTGCTTGGTTTGCGAGATACGTACATCATTTCTATTTGTTATTGGAGCTGAGGTAAAAGCCAGGACTTGGAATGCTCATGTAGTGGACAAGACAAACAGGGCCACACTAGGTGCAACATTGTTACATCAAATTTAGATAATATTCAAATCTAAATAGTTTTAGACATAAGTATTTATGGATCCTCACCCTTATTTCAAAGATGAGTGTACGTGTACCTATATGTATCTAGGTGCATCAATAAGTCCAATATGAAAACCCTTATTTTACGCAAATATCTATTTGTCATCATGATGTTAATGTATTAAATCCAGTAGTTGATTTTAATCACATAGATAAAACATTATACGGTGAAAAAATGTCTGATATTTTCAGCTGGTGAGTAAAAGTCACGTTACAGAATTATTGATCTACCTCACAGACACGTATTCAAGTTCTGTGTTGCTGTGTATAGTTACGAATAATTCAACTCTTTTATATCTTTCTCTTTTTTCTGGCATTTCCTCTTTCATCATAACGCTTACTTTTGAGCGAAGACATATTCGTGAACTCTGACCAGATAACCAGTTATTGGCTTGGACTCATCCTTAGGTCAAGGCTATCGAAAGCCATCTGTGCTTTATGTTGACCTGCCTCACCTGTCTACTTGATAACCTTGCATCTTTACTGTATGTAGACATTGCACCATTGACAAGATTTCAAAAGCTTATTGACCCGCCCGGAACTCATGGTCAGAGAAATGAATTAGCATGCGCATATATCTCTCTCTGCATCGCTCTCTCTCTTTTTCTCTCTCCGTCTGGCTCCTTCTCTCTCCATATCTCTCTTTACCTATCTCTCTTTTTCTCTCTGTCTATCTGTCTCTATCTCTTGCTTATTTTGGCTTTTGCAATTAAACAAAGGGTAGTTTGGCTAAGTCGTAGCGATTAGCTTTGTTTTGATAAGAGTATAGATAAGGTCTGGATAGCAGTTGGCCTTTGGCTCCGGCAGGAACGAAGGTTTTGGTATTTTCATTATATAGAGGACAAGCAAGCGATGACCAAAGAGTGAAAAACAGTTACGAATCAGTGTTAGTTTATTTTAACTTCTTTTCAAGTCGTCTGTCCACCTGTTTCAGCCTGTGTCAGGATGAAGAATCAAAGGGACAACCCCTCCCCCCCAAAAAAAACAAAGACAAAAGAAATTAAAAATGAGCTCTCTTCATGCATAAATAAATCAACCCTTAAAAGGAAGTAACACACACACACACACACACACACACACACACACACACACACATATATATATATGCGCAATGTATTACTTTGAATTGAAACTCTATTTGAATAGATCCCATTATCACTTGGTGATTGTATCATTTTCTCTACCAGGAATCAAACAAATATATTATTCATTTGTTTTACGACCATACATTTTTATCGTGTCAACTATCTATTCATCCTACGTCCCTTTGCAATATAAAGTCGTCATTTCTGGGGCCAGTCAACATCTTTCTCCAACAGGCACTCAAATCATGTTGCAGTATACTGCCTTGTAATAAATCACTTCAGGTACCCTGCCTTGTTCCATTACTTTACTTATTGCATCCGTTCTCCCCTACATTTCATTCATTCATTCACCTTGAACCTTTTTAACTAAAAAAGGGCATGGGACAAGTTGATACAAGCCCAACCAAATTCTTCATGACAAACCTCCCGGAACCTGAACCAAGAATTCATGTGAATCAAAATAGATTTCAAATACCTGAGTAACCTCACATTTGCGGATGACATCGCTATTCTCACTAAGAATATCCATGATCTCCAAATAATAATGAATGAATTAATTGAGAAAAGTACGAAAGTTGATCTCCACATGAAAACAAATGACATGTAAAAGAAGCATGTTGGTGACAAAGGAAACGATCGAAGACATAGAACTGAAGATTGTAAACCACAACATCTAATTGGAGAAATAAATCTCAATGATATACTCACTAAAAAGAGAAATAAACCAAAGAATACCACTTGGTTAGCAAGCTTTCAGTAGAGTGAGTTCGAACTTCAGGTACAAAAGTTTACGTTGATAGATTTTTTTATGCCCATGTCTATATAACAAAATAATTTTGTGACATGGAACTTTAGTTGTATCATACCGGTATGTCATTACTGAAAGATCAGCCAGTGATTCACTCGAAAAGAGTACTCCTTCATTGATCGTTGATAAGTAACAGGAATATAATCTGTAAAGGGATGAAGGAATCAAAGTAGCATAAGGGGTCAATATTAGTATCAGCAAAATTAATTTTATTGAAATAGATTTGGACATCCGACGATGATATTTTGAATTTAGATTTATCTTTCTTTATCAGGAAGAAAAAATTCTTGTTTGAGATTAACCTCTGGTAATTCACGTATGGAGCTGTACATGGAACCTAACCAAGAGGCTGACCAGCTGACTGAAAACCATGCATCGTGCAAGTGAGAAACAACATGCTCAACATCACATGGGGTAACTGCAAGACAGCATACTATATCACGTAAAAGACAAGAGTCTAAAACATCATTGAAATCATTAAGAAACTCAAACCTCAATGGGCTGGCCATGTCACAAGAATGACAGGAACTTAATAGACATTGCGACTCACTAACTGGATCCCCAGAGATCAAATGCAAAACAGACGCTTGCAGAATACAAGATGAAGAGACAAGCTAGACAAATTCAGAAGATATTACCTCTGCTGTGCCCACGATAGAGAGTTTTGTTGAATCCTGAGAATGCGTAAATTACAGGAAAAAATGGGATATAAAAAAAGAATTGTAAGAACACAAAGAAAGAAAAAAAGAAAGGAAGTAAAAGAGAAAAAAAAAAGAAAAAAGAAGAGAAAAATACAAATCAAGGTTCTTTCATAGTGAATTATAATAATTAAATGTTAAGTTGAATGCAAAAAGCTAATATGAAAATAAATAAATATTAAATTAAAAAATGATTGATAGATGTATGTGTATATGTGTGTTTGCGTATACTCATTTACGATATTAAGCAATTTTTCCAACCCTATTCAACTGTGATCTGTTTTATCTCATCAAGAATAATCTGAATGATTAACTGCCCTATCCGGGCGTTTGCTTTAGAATGAACGAAAACCTGGGACGAATGAATACATTTTCCTAATGAGATTTGTTAAACACGCATGAAAATTCTGTATTTTATTATATTTTCTCCTATTTCTCATTGTCTTTTCAATATATTTGTACCTTTATCAATCTATCTACCTATCTCTCTCCTTCTCTGTCTGTCCGTCCGTCTCTCTGTCTGTCTGTCTGCCTGTCTCTCCTTGTCTCTCTGTCTCTGTCTCTGTCTCTGTCTGTCTGTCTGTCTGTCTGTCTGTCTGTCTCTCTCTCTCTCTCTCTCTATATATATATATATATATATATATTTATTGGTATGTGTGTGTGTCTGTGGAAGTGTTTGTTTATATTCTTGCCATTTATCGTTATTCTAGTTGCAGTCTGTTTCATGAACAAGTTCAATGTTCGGTAGTTGAAATAGAGCGTAAATTGATACGTACAAACGTAATGTAATTCTGTAATGAATATCCCAATGCAACTGACGCCTATGCCGATCGACAGGCAATTCACTTATCTTTATGTACTGAGGTAGAAGTTAATTTCCTTTCAAAATCTATGATATTTTTACGGATAGCAGTTTGCAACGAAGATACATTTGAAAAGATTTGTTTATAAGATAAGTAATTACCAGTGCAGTGATTAGCCTGTTGATCAACAAAATCGTGGAAAAATGAATTACAATCAAATCATGAATCAATTTTAATTGACTTTCAGTTATTGTGTTACATTGTAACTTACACACGCGCACACACACACACACTGTCTTTCTTCCTCTCTCTTTATCCTCACTTTCTCTCTCTCTCTCTCTATATATATATATATAACACTTTTTATCTCTCTTTCTCTTTCTCTATATATGCATATATATAGAGAGATAGAAAGATAGAGAGAGAAAGTATGCGTGTGTTTCAGTGTAGCAGTAGCAGAAAGTTGATTGAAATTGATTCATTATATACATGTATATATATCTATATATCTATATCTATATATCTATATCTATATATCTATATCTATATCTATTTATATATATATATATATATATATATATATATATATATATATGTGTGTGTGTGTGTGTGTATATATATATACACACACACACATATATATATCTATATATATATATATATATATATACATAGAGGGAGAAAGAGACGGACAGAAAGAGAGAGTGAGAGAGAGAGAGAGAGTGAGAGAGAGAGAGAGAACTGACCTTTGTTAATTTGGTAGGTATCTTATGATTTTATTGGTTGTTTATTTTCGTTTCTTAATCCTCCAAATTGTTTTTTTTATACCCATCAGGCCTTTCCGTCGGTAGTAGTTGTAGGTTCTTCCAGAAGATTTGCTTCTCCCTCAAGGGACGATAAGGATCTTTAACGAAAATACAAGCAGCAAAATCTGCTAATCAATTTGCATAAACTCACCGATTTTGTCCTTCAAGTAAGAAGCTAATTTCCTATTGTTCCCTTCCTGTTTAAACAACTGTGAAGTATTTAAGAATGTGTTTTCATAACTATAACTCTTTAGTCTTCGTATTAAATCATGTCTCCATATAGTTTTTCCCTCAAATTGGCCTCGCTAGTGAAGAGCCACGTTCAAGCTGACAGATGCGGCTTCTTTGTCAAAAGTATTCTAAGCGGAATCTTTCTCTTTTATTCTCCTTTTCAGATAGGAGCAGTCCCAACATAATTTTGTTCTGATTTGAGAAAAAAAAAATACATTTCTGTATTCAGAAAGTTGTCAATCGATTTGAATGAATTTTCATGGAAGGGCTAGGCACATTGTACGGAATATGCGGTTGTGATCGAATCGGTTTTGAATGAGAAACATTTTCCTGTTTCTTTTTCCCGACATTTCTCTATTCACCCCTTTCTATCGATACGATGTCTGCAGAAGTTTGCAATGAACGTCAAAGAAATGCTATGGTTTGGTGGGCTACGGGGTTGGTTAGATTATGTTGAAGCCTGAGCAATTGGCCAAATAAGAAGTGATTTATTTTGAGGATTGACTTACACAATGATTCAGTTGAAGGCTTGGCAATAGTGTGGAAAATAATTGGAGGGTGGATCAAGGTATACGAACTAGTTTAAGTAGTGCTTGCATATTTTTTTCATATCTATATATGTATACACTCAGCACTGTTCTGGCTTTTTTTTCTATAGAATTTTGTGGATGGCTGAAAAACAGGCCGCAGAACATATTGGAGAAGACTCATGCAAATTCGTTCTGTTGGCAGGTCTCTGGAGTTTTCTAGTTTGAAATAGAAGTGGGTTTGTTCACAGAATGTTACAATGATTAAGCCATAAGGTAGGCAGGGATATTCACACAAAGATATAAACTAAAGGCATACAAGTGGACAGAAATGTAAGAACGATATTGATTAGTGAACATATCAGTATCAGTCCCCTGATTTGGAATTTTAATTACCGGGTTCCTATCAAGTAGGTGTCCTTTTTTCCCTTAATTGTTACAACGTTCCTTCATGCTCCAGATATTTCTATTATCTTCGTGCTAATCAAGAACTCCCAGCTGTAGTTGTTGGTAGCTCTCTGCGGAGATTTATTTCTCCTTCAAAGGACTAATGGGCAATGAACAAAAGTACACGACAACGGAACCACTAATTAATTTTCAGTATCCTTTACGGATTATGTTAAACTCAAGATGTACACCCTTCAGTTACGGAACTATTTCATGAAATTGCTTTTCCTCATTTGTAAATTAGCACTGAAGAATTTTTGGAATAGCTCCTATGATTTTTATCATTCAGTTTTTGAGTTTCAATCATTTTACAGAATCATTTTTCTCATATTGTCCTCGCCTGTAATGAATTCTTTCGAGCTGACAAATGAAGCTTCTTTGTCAAAATTAATCCAAGCAAACCTTTTTATCGTCAAACTCCTAAGGTTGAATTTATTATTGCAAATAGTCGGACTCTCAAATTTTGATCGAGACATTTCAATTTGAGCTTTGATTTTAGAGGAGGGATAATAAAAAGAGTGATGCGTTGATTTTATGTATAAATGAACTCCATTACCATTGGCCAACACTGACTATAAGTCTTTCTCTATCGAACAAAACCGTTTCTTCTGATTTCCATTTATATTTTCCTCTAACTCAAATGAAAAAAAGGAATAATCTAAAGGTAATTTAGTCCCCGTGTCCCATTTAATCTCATGCATTCACATCTAGTTTAGTTTACAAAAGGACACCAAGCAATTATCACCGCTACAGCAATAGGATTTTTGTTTATGTTAGTATATGAACCATCATAAATTATTTTTTTTTGTTATTACTTCATGATAATTATGATCTTGATGACGATCATGATCATGATCATGATCATCATCATCATCATCATCATCATCATCATCATCTATAGCAAACTTTTATCATCCATTGTATGACATAAACCTCCCTCGAGATTTGCCATCATGGGTGTCTCAGCGTTAGTACTTTCTGTGGTGTAGTTTGTCATGTAATTTCATATTTTGATGACGTCCTTTTCGCATATGATTTTCTTGGGACCCATGTCCCGATTTCAAATTGTGGTCCGTCAATATTTAAACATGTCCAGTCCATTATTATTTGAACTCTCTAAAGATTTCTACTATAAACTCATCTCTTGTCTTTTTTTTTCATGTACATATGCCATGATCTCTCTATTTGAGGTTGAGTATGGTTATTCTTTGTGTACTATGCATGGTTTTTCATAAATTTTTTTGTTCCAATTCCAAGTGTCTGTCTCATCGGTGAATTTTTTGGGGATTTATTCATTGTATTCCCTTAGTTTTAAAACTGATGTAATTTTCCTGTTTCAGTAGTTTCAGCTAGCTTTAACAAAAGCTTTCAAACCTAGAGTGATTCAGCGTGCAATTTTTCAGTCGGCCAAGATAGACGTAGTAGTTTACTTTTCTTCTGCGTATATAGCCGGAAGCCAATGACCAAAAATACTGATACCATGCACAAAAAACAGTGACTGAGTGACATTCACAAAACACGATGCCAGATTCATTTCCCCAACTCGGGTCGACTAGTTTTAGTAGGGTTTGCAGACACCATTTACAGAAAAAACACTAATGAAGGAATCTAAACAGGAAATGTGGTTTTGGAAAAATATTGTATAGAGAAATGAAATGTGGTTTTGGAAAAATATTGTATAGAGAAATGAAATCTGCTTTTTTCATCTTTCAGATTTATATGATGTAAGGGAGTTTGATAGCAAAAGTCTATTTCTATTTTCAGAGAAGAATCCAAGGGTAATTTTGTTATGATTTCACCATTCTAGCATGGCGTGATATTTTTCAGGAACAATGTGTGGTCGAGCCTTAGCAAAGTATCTTCCAACAGTTACTATTCTTTTGGGGTAGTACAAACGGAAATTTGGGATTTTTACTTCTATGATGAATCCTGACAGAGTCCTGTCACTTCATATGATATATTCATTATCTTTTTACTTGAGATCTCTGGTGGCCAATTATAGTGATACAATCTCTAACATTTATCGACTTAATAGAATTTCCCTGTTTCATCCCATTTCTATCATTATATGTATATTCAATTAGGAGATTCCTGACGGCCATCTCTGAAAAAAAGGATAGTGCTGACTCTCATACATATTCTTTTCGATTCCAAAATAAGGTTGGTATGAATCGTTAAAATTTTCCAGGAATGTTTTGTTTTTTTCCTCCACAAACGATTTTTTGCATCATTCCTTAGTGCCCCATTTATTACAGGCATTGTCATTACCTACATCACATTGTTTGCTAAACACCGGCCAAGTCTTCATCGTGTACTGTTGTACCAAATTCAAGATCCAATCTTTTACCTTATAGGTTGGCTACACCCACTAATCAAAGCATTTTCATTTTTCACAATTATAATGTCTCCCCACCAAATTGTATATTTATTTAGTCGCCTAATGATTCCAGATTCTATTTCACAGTAATGATGTGCTAGATTATAGGCCTGAAATGTATGGCACATACAAAAAGGGGTAGTTATATGCAAGGGCCTTACAATGTGTGGGTATCAATAAGAACACATTGAAAAGTAAGTGTGTCTGTGTTTTAGTCCTCCCGTAACTGCAGGGATTACAACCACTTCATGAAAGAAACCAGGTGAAGTGGATATGCCATATCGGAAAAGTATCAGCCTCTTATCCAGGCATGTCGACCGTAACGTAACCACCAGTGAGCCAGGAAAAATCTCTGGATGGTATTTCTTATTTAGTACGGCTATTTTGGGGCAGGCTGATTCCTGAGCACGTAGCGTGTTAGCATATGTGGCATCTGTGTAAGTTATGTGTGTGCGTGTGCATGTGTACTGCGTACTGTGTTGTTATGCTGCGCACGCATGTGTGCATTATGTTCCTTGATGTAGTAAACTGATAAGGAGCCGACACGCGTTCAAATAAGCAGTAATAGAATCATTAAGAGAGTGAATTTAGACGATTCCAGTCCACCAATCTTGTGATTTAGGCGTAGAGCGCAACAGCTTTCTCAAAGAGAAGATTGTTCTGGGTTCTCGCTCTGTTGTTTGTTGTTAGATCCAAGTGCATTTTAGCTCCTAAGTGATGTGACTGTTGATGCACACGCCTTACCACAGGTTTGGATCTAAGGTCATGACTTGTAAATGCAGCTAAACCAACCTCTGTTCCGCACGCAATACCTGTTTTTAAAACGTGACCAAATTTTGATAGATTTTGACGTTACTCAACTCGAATAATTGAACTGTCTCTCCGAGTTCAATTTTGTCGTTTTGTTCTGTACAATCTACCTCATTTTGTCCATGGTGGTTGGTATGCCCCATTTTCATAACAAATCGCATTCCAGGATTAACTGACAATTTTTGTAACCGCTCTCAACATCTGCCAGATCCCAGTCTCTAAAATCAAGATCTTCTCTCTTTTTTTGCTCATCTTTAAAGTCATTTGTACCGTTTGTGATCGTACGATTATAAGTAACACAAGCTGCAATGTAATTGTTATTGTATTTGTAAAAAATTTTCTTTTTTTTCTTACAAATAATGAACAAGTCTTTTTATTTCTGCCAACGAGCACAAAGTTTTGCCAAGTCTGAGAGGAAGCTGCTAGTGTGGCACCCAGTGAGGATCAAACCCAATGCAGGAGTAATTGTTTTTGGAGATGGCTCGCTAACAACTACTCAATGATGATACCTCAACGTACTCCTTCTCCTCTCCCTCTTCCTCCTCCCCTTTCTCACAATAATAATAACAACAACAACAATAATAACAATAATGATAATAATAATAATAATAATAACAACAACAATAATAATGATCATGATAATGATAATAATAATAATAATGATATTGATAATAATAATAATAACTGCAAAAACATTTCCTCAGCATAAGCAACATTTATTTTGTTTTGGTTCCGTCGATCATTATTTAGGAAAAATCATCATCATCATCATCATCATCATCATCATCATCATCATCATTATTATCATCATTATTATTATTATTATTATTATTATTATTATTATTATTATTATTATTATTATTACCAGTAACAGCAGTAGCAGCAGAGGCAAAAATTGAAGTAGAGGTGATATCTTTTTTTTTTTTTTTTAAATTTTCTCTTCATTCCCACCATCATAAAAAGTAGTATCAGTATTTGTTGCCATATCTGCGGCTGTAATGAAGAGTTTTATTATTTTTAACATCGAGATTGCCATGAACGAACGAGTAGTGGTGGCATTATAGATGAAAATTATGGCGGTAGTTGCAAGTGTTGCTTTCTGCAGAAATAACTGTTGCTATGGGGGTGAATTTCTTTAGCATAAACCTAGACTGTTTTGGACAGAAGAAATGAAATAGGGTTGCTTTACTGAGATCTGAGAAAAACATCACGTCTGTTTTTCGACTCACTAAACTGAGTTTCCCAAATCTAATCTTCTTATCAAGTTATCCGGTGGGCCATTTATGTCTACGTATTACGTGAAAAAGTAGTAAATCGGTTACTTATAGTGTCTCGACAGTGGTTTATTTTTGACAACATACAAAAATCTTATTATTGAAAATCATTGTATTCAAATTGATTCTGTGCACGAATATAATTCCTTGATTAAGTGTCGGCTAAGAAAATCACCATGGCTTTTAGGTTGCACCTTAGATGGTATGACGATAGCAAAGTTTTGTTTTTGATGGTTATTTAATTGTCCTCCCTGATGAAAATAATGTTTGAAATTTGCAGGACGCTCGACCCTGCAACAAAGGTTAACAAGCCAGTCTTGAATTCACCTAATGATTCCAATCCTTATTATTCAATTCACTAAACGAAGCAAGTGAATATCAATTTTGGGAATACGCCTTGAATTGATGATTAATTTGTGCTATAAACATATTTATTCATTCGAATTTGCTAAGAAAATACTCAAACAAATTATTTAACTAGTGCAAATTCATTTGAACTACTTGCACTACAGTGTTTTCTTTTGACCCGTTATCTGCTGAAACATTGGATCTATCTTCATTCGTTGCCCAACCAAGCTTACTACGTGATGAAAATACCTTGATGCAATGTTAGCCAGTTAGTTTCATGGACAGTTACTGCTGTACTTAGATCAGATCCACAGCTGGCTCTACATATCAATATAAAGAGCTGAATATCCTTCATTCGAGGGTGAAGATATTGATACTATTTGAAATTAAGTGGAGTCTAAGGCAGTCCTTCTTCCAAGCCCTTATTGATATCAGCATCCCATTAGGATAACGCTCCAATTTAGTTACACACCCTTAACGTGTTTCTCTAGCATTCATCATGGGTCGAGATTCTGTCTCCAGCGCACACATTACCGCCGGTGGCAACTCAGGCAAAAATTTAATCTGCAGGTCAGGCAGGCAATTTTGTCCCCGGGAACTGTGAATCCTTGAGTCATCCTTCCATATCAGCGCGTATGGCGTTGGTTCCTGGCCAATGTACGCGAGGACTCACAAAACACACCCGTCTGGCGGACAAAGAACACAAGATTGGGCGGTTAGCTATCAGATCTTAAATGATGTTTATCATGATATAGCTAAAACACAGCTCTGTTATCCACAAATACTGACATTCCACAGTGGTACTTCGAGGGCAGCAGCGTTTAACAGTGACTTTGCAGAGCATATCACAGCCATGAGTTTCAAAACCCTTCATAAGTTCCACAAAGGCAATGAAATATTTTTCCCGAGGAATTGTCTTGTCAGAGAAATCATTGAAATCACGAAGCTATTCGACCCAGTGGTTTAAGATCCCTTTGGTCTTTCATGGCGTGTACACCGTCAGCAGTTCATGAGAAGGGATAGTTATTTTGGTCAACATACTGCCGAAAACCTTGGTATTTCATGCTAGACTTTTTATTCTGCATTCCCCATGAACGGCGTTCAGTTTCTGCTCTGATATCTTTGAAGGTAGAGCAAAGGCAGGTTGAAGTTTGACAATGTGCTACAATGTGCTAGGGATGTATGGACTTCGTTCTCTCAAAGAAATCTGTATGATTCCTGTCTAACCTGGTCTGACATTATCTTTCTGGAAAAATACTCAAACATATTAGTGGTAGGTGTGTATAACGCTTTGATGTGAGCGCCAATTCTGATTCATTTGGATATTACTGAATTTAACTGAGTTTGTTGAAGAGGCCGTTCGATAGCTTCAGAAAGTCTAACACAGACTTTGTTGAGTTTGGTGGAATCAAGATCTCTTAACCTCTCCTCTAAAATCTTGGAGTGATTCCGGGATGGCGCTCGTACCAGAGAACTCATCTCTGATTAAATCAGCCGAAGATCAGTCCAGTACCTCACATAACGGATGACATGGGTAATGTGAAAGTTTGGAAGATTTTGATGTCAACTTCTGGATGTACGGTGAATCAAAGTGAAATTGTATTTGTTTGACAGCTGAATGGTTGTGTTGATGATACATAAGTCATGTGTTGCACACAAATGTATGAGATGAATTCTATTTGCATTTGGATTACCTGAACCATGTCTAACAATGCTACCTTACCAGACAGCGCAGTTTGATCTTGATCACCGAACAGGATGATCTTGTCATTTTGTTGAGACGCTGTTAAGATGTCATCCAGTTGTTCATACAAGCACAGACTGTTTCTTCAAGGGGATGTGGGAGTCAGGGGCACTAAGTAAATTAAAATGGTATGTTTGTTCTCAATAAGCTGAATTTGCAAGGTCGTAGTCAGTTGATGCCTATAAGTGCTTCAGGTAGCTTGACAGATGTGTTACATTTAATCGCAAAACCCATCCCATTTACACAATATTCTCTTTCAAACAGATCCCTCCAAAAGTGTGTGACTTTCACGAATCTTGATGATTGAGTTTTTATTTGCTGAACAGGTCTCTTTCAGGGCTGCAGTATCGATTCCACATCTTCAGTGCACAGGGAAACCAGAGCAGTGTGCCTAGATGGTCAGTCAAGGTCGGATAAATGGAATCAAGAGCTCATCTTTATTCCGAGCAATAAGTCACAAAGTGAGAATTTTTTATGACTTGGTGAGCGGTTACCCACCTCAAAGTGTTTTAGAAGATGTGCAATGTTTAGATAATTTTTTTCTACATCCTCTTTCATATGTGTGGACAGTGGTGACCCTAGGAAGGTCAGCACCGAGACGTATACGATGAGGGCACTGATGACCATTATGAGGGGTGCATGGACGTACAGAACATTGCCTGAGGGGAACACAACCTCCAAACCTGCAGCCCTATCACCATTGAAACCCGTACTGCTAAACGTACTGGATAAAGACTAAAAACTCTTGGCCGCATCTTAACCTGTCCCTGTCATCTGTAACCCTGTATCATCTTGACCTTTTAGAGCATTTTTTCAGAAAGGGGAAAGGGAGAGTATTCGTGTAGAGGAAAAGATTCAAGTGCCAAGGGGACGGTGCAAACTATCGAGAGCTTATCTGTGCAAAAAAGCGTCTGCTTGGGCAGAAAGAACATAAACGACCGGATGTTGAGCAGAGTTGCGGGAGAATGCCGAAAAATTAGTTTTACAGTGTCTATTGCAGCTTTCCGAATACAATTTTGAGGGAAAAGCGTTGGTGAAAAATAGCAACCGGGCAATATCTAGTTGGATGCCATTAACAAGAAGTGAACCTTTGAACTATCAGAGGCGGCTGACAGAAACTACACTTTTGCCAAGGGTGGCCTGTAATTTTGTAAAGTGGGAGTGTCCAGTTCTGCAGTATATATATATATATATATATATATATATATATATATATATATATATATATATATATATATATATATATTTATGTATATATATATATGTGTGTGTGTGTGTGTGTGTGTGTGTGTGTGTGTGTGTGTTTGAAATATTCATGATGGAGGAGTATCTGTAATGAAAATAGAACAAGTGACAAGTACAAATTCTTAAATACGAGAAATCTTTCAATACCTCTTGTATGCTTAATCTATTCCCTATCTAGATAAAGAAAAGGGACTCGCTTTGCATACAGGAAACTATCGACTTCATAGATTCACCTGAATGACACATAGGCACACCATATTCAGAATTTGGAAGTATTTCAAAATGTGATTGAAAGCAGTGAAAAAGAATAATAAAAATAAATATTCTACGAAAAAAAACGTAGCAATAGGTATGTCTTACCTACATTTTATCATTTACACATTGACAAACAATGTCTTTTTCTCCGATTGAAACAATGTATGATAGTGCATTTATTATTCATAAGAGCGAAAGAGAAGGAAGAAAAACAAACAATATTCCGTACCTGAATCAGTTTCGATTGAATCTTCGAGAATTAGAAGCTATTTTCATCGATCCAGATATATCATCAAAATGTATATTTTGAAAGGATTTCTTTGTAAACGAATGTTTCATCAAGACCGAAATAAAAGCAAAACAAAAAAACTCTCAGCTTGCATATGTTATACTAAGCAGACATTGAGGTTTTATTCATAATTTGTCAATTTATTGCTTCTAAAAAATAAAATTTCATTTTACAAAAAAAAAAAAGCTTAATCTTATGTTGATATAAAGTAAATTTTGCCAATTTTTGTGATAGTTTTACTTATGAATCCCAATATCTAGTGTTGTTCAATGTTTATATTTGATACTTCATCAAATTTGAAATTAATCATATACAGATTCGTATGAGTTTTAAGAAGATAAACATTTAGTATATGTTATTTACGATTGTACGAGTGTTTTGTTTAAAAATGAGAAGCGGTACTTTTTGGAACCTCACGTCGAATGGACTTACGCCAGTTTTTATTCTTGGGGTTTTATCTAATTCTAATTCACCTGAGCAAGAATAGAAACAAAAACAGAATATTTTTGCAAAAGACCGTAGAACAAAATGGTAATTTCATTGCCTCGACCGCCGAAACATTATTTTTAATATAAAGCTACATTACTCTAATTATCAGGGACCTACTGTGTGATAATATGTCAAACTGACTCGTACACGACCATCTTTTAAGTAATTTTGTTTTAAAAAATCCAATCAATTGATCATTGAAAAAAAAAATTTCTTCGAATCGAATCTCTATGAGTGTTACTTTAATCTCAGTATATATTCCATAAACAAGGTTTGATTTTTTATAGTGTGACATTTTATGTATCTATCAAAGCGTAAATAATTCAAATATAATTTGCTGACGAGAATGGTAGCAATAATTTATCTGAAATATGAATATTTTACGCCTAAAAATCAAAAAAAATATTTGGAGGGAAGTTTTTCATTTATGTTTCGTATTTCAATGGACCGGTTATTATTATCATATTATGATCTATGAATAGATTTATAATATATGCATATATATATATATATATATATATATATATATATATATATATATATATATATATATATATATATATATATATATATATATATATATATAGAGAGAGAGAGAGAGAGAGAGAGAGAGAGAGAGAGAGAGAGAGCAACCATTTCCCAGTCGGGAAATATCACATACTTTTGGAGTCTCGCCATCATTTCTCACCGATTTCACTACTCCTTTGGGTTTTATAGTCTGCTATCGTTTTCTCAAAAACTTTTTCAATTGTCTTTTCTTTGTTAGTCTTATTTCTTGTATTGTCTTGCTTTTGTCTCCTCCATTATTCTTGCATCTGTTTGTTTTCTATCTTCCCAGGGAAAACTTTCACCAAGTGAACACAACTATTCCAGCTAAATGACCTTTATATACATATTATGTATTGAAAAGGAATCCAACAAAATACAAAAACTCGAAAAACAGCTTATACAATAAAATTGCTCAAAATATCGAAGAAAGATTCTGTCATCTTTTAGAACGGGTACAGTGATAATAATACTTACCTAATTGATATCTCTAAAAGGGAATGAAGAATGTCCATATATCTTTGGTGTGTCATGAATGTTACAGGGTTTTATACCCATTTGTCCACGAATGCCATTGACAATATTAAAATCTTAAAATTGGAGACGCTTTTTGGACTTTTTAAAAATTTTGGCCCGGATGATTTCTTTTCAAAATGGCTATCTCAGTATCAATTATTTCAAAGCGAACATTTCGAAACGTGTAACCTCGAATATTTTTCAGGTTTTCCAAGATTGTTTTTCAGATTGGTACACATCAGTGCATCTGCCAGGCGATTTTGAAATTTAATTTATTGGATTGTCAAGCAGCAATAATCATCATTATCGTCATTAATTTTCCCAGTCGCAAATGTGTTGAGAAAGTAAGTTGGGTTAGCTTTCGCAGGTGTGATTAAACGTCCGTATATGTGTGATGACGTGTTTTGGTGCGTGTTTAATATGCCTGAAAAACGGGATCTTTCCAATAGTTGAAAGAGATAAAGAGTGAATAGATGGCTATTCTCCAGTGTCCTTTTTTTGCCATTGATGTCCTCAGCTCAAATACAAAACTATTTCTGATGATCAAAATACTTGTAGAGTGATTGAACGATAAGAAACTCGTAAATGGCGGTCAATAAGAAGAAATTTGTTCGGATGATTTTGTTTTGAAAAGAACACTCGATCATTTGATTGAATTAGAATAAATGAGGGTTATGCTGTTTCCAAGTGAATGTTTCAGCCAGTCGGAAAGGCAAATTGAGATTTAGTACAGTGAAAAAAATGAGTTTCACCCAGAAGTAATTACACCATTAGCATTTTTTTGTATATAAAATTGTACCATTTCATGCAGAAAATAAAGGAAAAAAAAAACAATATCTGAATGTTTGGAGAAAAGTATTCACAACACATTCATAATCGTAGTATTTTAGTGTTTTCTGTCAATTTGGGCTATCCAATAAAAAATAAAAAATCTCATTGATCATACAAAAATCACCAGGCTGTAAGATAAGTATACTACGATCAGTATTCTATATTGAATGACTCTCTGCAAATATTCCATGGTAAAAAGTCAAATTGGGGGGGGGGGGTAAGGCCGAATGAATAAGTTTCGAAAACTACCTCTATCATGTAGAAAATCTGGCAAACAGGTGAGACGAAACATCGAGATTAGGAAATAAATGTTGCCAGTCTTTCTATGAACTTTGAAAAAAATTCATTCACACTTTTAAAGAACTTTTAGACTGATTAATAGCCAAAAGAGGAAGG
Organism: Thysanoteuthis rhombus; assembly: GCA_963457665.1. Taxonomy (NCBI): domain Eukaryota; kingdom Metazoa; phylum Mollusca; class Cephalopoda; order Oegopsida; family Thysanoteuthidae; genus Thysanoteuthis; species Thysanoteuthis major. Next base: position 43,601,258 of record OY735206.1, read on the forward strand.
GAAAAAAAGGAAAAATACTTACCAATCAAAAATCGATACCCAAAGATTCAACCATATCCAATGTAATATATGCCTCATCTTTCAAAGAAATTTTACAGGAATGCATTTAGAAAATTCGATGATATCGTGTGGACGGACAAGAACGATTACATTAATCTTTGGAGAAAAAAAAACAAAGATATTTTCCAATCAAAAGCAGAATCCTGGATTTGCCAGAGAATTTAATCAAATTTCACTTGATTCAAACTTCATCAATCCATTAATTTTCAACGAAAAGACGGATATAGAAACTGAAGCGTATGAAATATTTAAACAGAAAAATATCCATAGATCAAAAACAAATTCTTGGATACCAAAATTCAGTGACTTCTAACCTGCACTATGCCCCATAAAATTTTATCAGACAGTTACCAGAATTTCAAGAGATATTATTACGGACAAAAATGTATATTTTAAAACAGACAAAAATTTCTCCCGATCACGAACTAATTACTCGATTTTCCCCATAATTCAATCGATCTTTCATACAATGTTGCACATCCTTTCATGACATTCGATGAATTCTGTTTGTAGCTTTCAGGGATGCTATTTGACCCAACATGATCAAACACAAAAATGTATGAAATATTATTACAGAAAAATATATCGCTCAAAAATGAATTCCCACGTCCATCTCAAAATCTAGTTTATCATTTTTATGGCATTTACAGTTGGGTTGAGACATTCCATAGCCATACAATAGGTTTTTGAATCATCAAAACTAAAATTTCTCTCTAGTATATTACCTTTTTGGCTGATAATTTTGAATCAGTTTGACGATGCAATTTTGAAATCTTTTATATATTGAAACTACATCCCCTCACATTTGTGTTTTCAAAAAATTATCCCATAAGTTCTCACTTTTTTTTTCTCTCTCCCATTCTGAAAAGAAACTGTGCTACATTTGGTACTAAATCAGTTAATGATGTGTTTACTTCCCAGTTTGACCAGTTTGGGGTGAAATTCGACTTGACTTATTTAGCCGGCAGCCAAGGCGGTTAAAACTGAGCTGGGGTGGAAAGAGTCAGAGAGAGCAGAGAAGAAAGGGAAAAAGATAAGAAGACAAGTTTGAAAAGGTTCCATACCGGTTTTTTTTTCTTTCCTTGATGCTTTGAATATGATTGTTGCAGTCGTTATAGATCTGGGATATTCCACCTGACTGAGATGTAGATAATTAGCCCAGACTAAAATAATGCATTTTACAGCCTTTGACCACTTGATAATATCTGCGGTTGAGGGCTCAGAGGTATCTTATCTATTTATTCCAGACGGTGTCAATAATACAAAAAAACAGGCTGCTCTTAGTTTTTTGTTGATTTTTTTTCCTCAAAGAAAAGCAGTATTGGATGAAATTCAGATGAACAAAGATGATACACGATGTCTTTTTGGTTGTTTTCTGTATGTTGTATGGTCTTAATTCTCTCACATACCAACAGTTGGCAAGAATATCATACAGTTCGGTCATGTATTCCTCTACCAATTTAATTCCACCCTCTTCGATCATTCGAACAAGACCTTATCGATTTTAACCCTTGGTCGTTGGTTCCAAGTCTAACGTTTGTTATGGATGGTCTTGCAGGAACGTCCCCGTGAAAGTTGCACCACTGCAGCTACACAGCACCTGGGGGTTCTGTGAGAACCAAGTTACAGCTTTATTGCTGGTTTTGATTCTGTTCACTATTGGATAATGTTACTTCTCCCTTTAATTTCAAAATATTCAAATCCTGTTTCGGAATGACCCATAATGAAAGATAGATTAACCACTCGCATACTTTATTCAGTTGTCTTGGTACGTCAGGAAACTTATCCAGTTTTTCGCTATCTTCAGCTTTTATTCTCTGGTATGTTGAAAATTCTGAAAATTACAAATGCTAGTGTTTCACAAATAAAATGGGTTCGTTAAGATATTTCTGTATTTCAAATAAAAGATTGAAGGAGTTGTTCTTTTTCTTTTACTTTCAAAAGAAATGTATATTATAATTATTTTCATCGTCATTAATCCTCATTCTGGTTCATTTGTTAATTTAATCACTGTAAACATTCAATGAGAAGAGCATTAGCGTATTCTTGCTTGTTTACTTTGCATGGAGGTTTGCAAATCCATTTATGATATACCCCTGCATTTGAAACTTAGTGAAATGTTCAATATTACTACTGCCTGGGACGACAGTTGTTGCTTCAGTGCTCATTTGTTTATTATCTTTTCTGCCAATCATTGTCACAAACAAGTAACAAGATTTTTCTTCCAAAAATATTGGATTGTAGCAAATTAGAGAGTGATGTGGATTTACACTTAGTTTGAAAACATCAGTGCTAAGCAAATATAAAGAAAAAAATAACTGTTATTCGATCTATGCTTGCTGATATTATTCTTGTACAGATAACATTCACACTAATTTTCACCAGCTTATGAATTTATGAAGCATAATATTCAATACGTATTTTGATCGATTGAATGCATTTTAATTAATTACCTAAATATAAGTGCTTGCTGGAAATACCTAACAGTCTGACCGCAAAATGTGAATGAATTCACTGGTTAACACCTATTACAGTCAGAACCATAACAAAAAGAAGCTTAGGTTTCATACATACTATCGATGAAAATGCCCAGGGTTGGCCGATCCTAATTAGATAGTTCTGGTTCTGTTTGTTGTTTTTTTCTTTCACCATTGAATGTAAACTCATTTTTGTCGAGTTCTCTCTCCACCTTTACGTTTTGTAGTATCCAGAATACTTGTTGCCATAAAACCTATTTTATTCTTTAAATCCACAAAACTTCGTTAGTCTCCGGCAAAAAAAATACTGATTCTCTCTTATTTTGTGAATTTAAGAAAGAGTGCAATTGTTCATGATAGTCAATCCATTCGCTGGGAAATATCACAAAGGAAATTCTAAAATCAATAGAGTAAAAAAATTGAATTGATATCTGCAAATGTCATTTGCCTCTACGTGACTGCAATGTAGAGATTGATATACCCCAGGACTCTCTCATAATATCATAATATAAACTGATAAAGATAAAGCATAAATTATTGAAAAAAATATGAGAAAAGATCCATAATTATCTGAAATTAGAGCATACCTGAAAAAAGCTAGTCGTGAAAATTAAAAGCAATCAACGTCAATTAATTTGGACGATTTTGAGAATTTCCAGATCCCCAAAATTAACGTGCATGAGATCTTTACTATGATTGAGATTGCTGCAATGATTACGGAGAAAAAATAATGATAATGACATAGGAATGTTAATTGGAAGTTTGCTGGGTGTTTTGAGATTTTACAGTGAACTCTCTTTGACAGGAGTGCAGAAAGCTAAGCCGTCAAGCGTACAATGCACTTGCCCAAACTAAAGCTAGATAAATTAAATGAAGGGAACAAGAAAATTGGCCTAGACATGAACTTCAATAAGATAAAGATGATATGCAACAACCACATTGGAGATAAAAACACTAAGATCAAAATTGAATACACAAAACTGGACAGAGTAGATAACTACATCTACTTGGGACAACGAATCTCCATGAGACCCTCAAAAGAAGAAAAAATCTAGCGAAGAATCACATAAGGATAGCAAGCGTTTGACAGAGCAAGCTCAACCTTCAAAACCAAAAAGATCAAATTGATCTTAAAAAAGAGGGAGTGCAACCAATGTATCCTCCCAATAGTTACTTATGGAGCTAAAACATGTAACCTAACGAAGAGACAATTCAGCTAATTGAGAACCATGCAACGTGCAAATGAAAGAATCATACTGGGCCCTACATGGAGAGACCCTAAGACAGCACAGTACATCCAGAAGGGCACAGGAGTTAGCGACATCATAGAATCCATTAAAAATCTCAAATGGCAGTGGGCTGGCCATGTTGCAAGAAAGGCGGGAAACTGATGGACATTGTGACTCACAACATGGATCCACAGTAACCAAGGCCGGGGGAGTATTAGATTGAAAGACTAGGTAAACGAATTCGGAAAGTGCTGACTGAGCTAGGTCCATGATGGAAAAGTGTGGCGAATCCTGGGAAAGGTGTATGTCCAACAACAGACGTTTAAAGAATGATGATGATGATGATGATGATGATGATGATGATGATGATGATGATGGCCAACTAACATTTGGTTTGAAACCTGTAATTGTCAGAGTATTGCAACATATCTATCTATACAGAAATTCTTTCATCAGGCAGCATGAAAAACTTGGGCCCTTTTCTCGAAAGAGCAGTGAGACAAGGTAACACCAGGTCACGTAAACTCTTCACAGCCTGCCTTGGGAGTCTTTTCATAAATTAATCCTGGGAAGAAAACCGAATACTGTCGCCACCTTAGATTCACATACAACTTCGTCCTTCCGTCTGAAAAGCTCCATTCCCTCCAAGTAATACTAGACGAACTGAATGAACAAAGCAAAGAGGTTGGTCTCCACATGAACTTCAGTAAATCAAATGTCATGTGGAATGAACATCTCAGAGGTAATCCTCCAACGATCAAAAAATGGTAGACTTCTACATCCGCCTAAGACAACAAATTTTCATTAAATCTTAAAAAGAAGATATCAAGTGAAGAATCACCCGTGGTTGGCAAGCTTTCAGCGAAGCATGCTCAACCTTCAAGATCAAGGAAATACCACTAATGCTGAACAGCAGGGTATACACCCAATGCAGACTCTTGATGGTCACTGATAGAGCTGAAGATTGGCCTTTGAAGTGAAAACCGCTGCAACGTGCGGGTAAGAGAATCGTTCTCAACATAACATGGAGACAACACAATATATAAGAGGGAGAAACAGGAATCTGAGATATTATAGAAAATGTTAAAAGAATATCAGAAAACAGCTGGATATCATGTCTCACATCTTTGATTGGCCGACAAACATGAAATAATATTTTTTGATGGATTTTTTGAAATTATCCGTACAACTGCAGTTAATTTCTTGTTTGTTCTTGTTAAATATCGGTGGGTGTCGGGGGGAATTTTCATTCTACCAATTAGATGAATACTTTTCCCAAGTCAGTTTTTACATAGAGGTTGAATGTTGGTGTATACCAGACGAATTCCCCACCTATATTCAAACTACAACTACAACCAAACGAATAGATAAACACATCAGTGTTCCAATCTTTCGATTCATAGGCAGAAAAAAAAGGTTTACGGGGACAACTTTGTGATAAGATAAAATTGAAAGTCATCCATTTATCGTTTGACGATAGAGTCAATTTCAACCGTACAATTGCAATTTTTAACTTGTTGTAAAATCTGTTTAAGACACTTTTTGAACGATCCGTGGCCTAATCCGTCCGATACAATAAATACTTTGACAGGAAATTGAGAACAATTTTCAAAAACGTGTCCTTAAACGCCTCGGCTCCATCTATATGATTGCTATGGTACTCTCTCCAAAAGAACTCGATTTTATTCTCAACAGATGGATGAATACGAATCTCTAATCGATAACAACAACCTTAAGAAAAAAAAGTCTGAATATTTTACTAAAACAGTATAACGATAGCTAATAGTCTTACAACTGGACTATGATAGATATCAGCAATTATAATAATAATAATAATAATAATAATAATAATAATAATAATAATAATGATAATGATAATGATAATAATGATAATAATCATAATAGTGGAAAATCATAAAGAGTGCGTGAAACAGCGCAACAAACAACAAAGTAGAAAACAATGGAACAGCAGAGCAAACAAGGAAAAGAAAAATGGGAAAAGAGGAAATGTGCACAGAGTTTAAAAGACAGATACAAGATGTGGCAGACGACAGTTCATGGACATGGTTACGGAAAGGAAACCTGAAGAGAGAAACGGAACTGCTCATCATGGCAGCTCAAAAGAAAAGCATCAGGACAAACTATATAAAAACAAAAATCGACAGAACACAGAAAAACAGCAAGTGCTGCCTATGCAGTGAAAGAGATGAGAATGTAAATCACATTAGTTAATGCAGTCAACTCGCCCACAAGGAGTATAAGAACAGACATGATAGAGTAGTAACGATGATACACTGGAAACTGAGTAAACGAATGGGATTCAACCATATGGAAAAGTGGTACGAGCACAAACCAGAGACAGCCCTGGAGAATGGCAACCACGAATTACTCTGGGACTTTGATATCCAAACCGACAACCTCATCCAGGCAAGAAGACCGGACTTGATAATCGTAGACAAGAAGAGGAAGACCTGCTAAATAGTAGACGTGTCTGTACCTGCAGACCATAGAGTAACGAAAATACCAGGACCTAGCAAGAGAACTGGAGAAGATGTGGAACATGAAACTAACAGAGTAATGGAAATGAAAGCGGAAATGTGAACCACAGCCCTGGCATGATAGGTGAAAGAGAGAAGACGTTGTCTGGAGACCTGGGGAGATTTATTGTCACTCAAAACTTTAGCAATGACCACTGCAGTATCACTGTGGCTTATGAGAAGCAGGAGAGAGAGAGCAGAGACTAGGGGAGACTTGCTGCCACTCAAACTCCAGCGATAACCACCAGGCAACTGGTGTGAGATTGCAAATGATGATGATGATGATGATGATGATGATAATAATGATAATACTTTATTTGATTTTGAATAGATACTAAAAATAATTTTTTCGGCAGGAATTGATCAAAGGAATACACCTGGGGATGTCAATCGTCAGAGCCCCTTTTTCCAATTAGACTTGAACCCACAAACTTAGATAGCAGACCATGGAAACCGATAGCAATGTATGAAAATTTGCATTCACTAGACAACTTCAACAGACTATATGTAAAGAGAAACGAAGGTGGGAGAAGACTTATCAGCATCGAGGATTGTGTTGTCTCAGCAATTGAGGGAATAAGAGAGTATACTAGACGGAGTCAGGGAATATTAATCACAGCAGCCAGACTGCATTAGAACGAACAGGGAGGATAGATAGACAAAAAAACACAAGAAGAAGCATAGGTGAAGAGAGGGACAACTATACGAACATTTCAGAAAGCAAATCAATTAAATTTTTGATCAGACTACATTGACATATATGCAGAGGAAACCAAGTTCGAAGCCGAATTGTTCCCAATAGCTGCTGAGAACGATGCAATAAGAACTAACTTTACAATAGCTAAGATATTCAAAATACAAAAAAAAAACAGGTATTGGGAAATGAAGATTAGACTATCAATGATATGATAAGAACGTAGTCGTAGCAAACTATTTAAGGAGGGATACAAGAACAAATATTACTTGGTGGGGTGGTTGATCAATTGGGAACAGTGGAAGCGATTAGAATCAGACCACAGTAACTGATAATATATATATATATATATATATATATATATATATATATATATATGTATATATATATATATACACACACATATATATATATATATATATATATATATATATATATATATATATATATATATATATGTATATGTGTGTGTGTGTATATATATATATATATGTATATATGTATGTATGTATATATGTATATACATATGTACTTCTACAAGGAAGTTATATTCAAATTGAATTCATTATACTAATATGTTTTACTTTTCGGCTTTATCAAAGTTGCAATTGGAATGAAACAAATAACCATGTTCGTTTATTCCAAGTAACAATATCCTACAATATTCTAATGCATGAGTGCAAATGCCAAATATTTAAGGTTATGAAAGAATATGTTGATTTGATGAATTTAACATATGTATATATATGAAGCAAATAGAATAGCAATTATAAGTATTCTTTAATGAATTGCAAATTCCACATCGTCGTACTTTGAAAGATTTCCTAAATGTTTTTTTATATTTTCTCTTGACACGAAATCAAATATTCTATTCTTATCGCTTCATAACTGGTCATCAATCTCAGAATAATGATTACCAAATGACGTTTTTCTCATCACAAAAATAATGCATTTGTGCGTCGATGTCCTGAGGGAATATCTCATTTATCAAAGCAGATTAAGAAATTAGCTGATCAATTTGAAAGGCAATGTAAAGTGTAAATAATGTTGGAGCAGAAAGGTTTCTGTTCATTTCTTTATCCCCTAATTTGTCTTATCATCACACTTTGATAAGTTAACTTTGTACGTTCTCTGATGTTCAAAATCCTTTTTTTCTCCTTTTCTAATTCAGCACCGTATTCAATTTATTCTTTTGTAAATATTTTCTCCGATATCTTTAGGCTTAATTTCCTTTTCGTTTTTCCTCTTTGCATTGATAATTATTCAGGTTAGTAGAGCAAAATGCCAATTAAAAAGTTAAGTAATGTAAAAAAAACTATGGGTGGAGACAAACTTGCTTTAAATCTTGTCTCACTACTTGAGTTCAGACATCGAACCCTAGCACCAATTTGGAATACACAACTATTGGGCTCTCTGAATAAGCAACAGGAATATTTACTTGGCTGTACTTTCTTCGGATCACAACGATGATAATCCTCAAGCACTGAGTTAGAAGAAAACTGTACTCATGATTAGTTTACAGGAGATGTCTTAGCTCATCATCTACTTTTTTCAAGAAAAAGTCTTGGCCAGTTTGTCAGTTAGGGGCATGAGTTGGATTCGCGCATCATGATATTCTCTGATTTCTTGTTATATGTCCAATTTTTGAAAATATTGTCAATACATGAAAGCAACTTTCTACGGTTATCATTGTTGTGTCATAAAGCCCACGATTGTTTTCTCATTTAAAAAGAAAGAATGTTCTGAATCGATTAAATTTGTTCAAAAAATATTTTTTTGTTGTTTTGTTTACGTTATGCCTTCAAAGTAAAACAGTAAAATTGAGAGAGTTACTTGAGTTTTTGACTTAAAATAAAATTTCTGTTGGTTTTGAATAACAAAAAAAAAAAATACTGCACCACAAAAACCCCATTCAAGAAACATCTTTTTCAAGCGTGATCATTAATTGATTTTTTCAACCAAAAAAATCGAATCTCAGCCTATCACAACGGCTCTGAAGCAACATGCTATTAACACGTCAAATTCAAAAACTCGCCAGCAGGGTTACTAGATTGGAAACGTTTCTTGTCAAAAACATGCATTGAAAATACGCAAAGCAAAAAAGCCAAATATCCAGATCTACATTGTAGCTCCTCTTGGACTTTATACTTCTAGTCTCGTGTAAGTTATTAATCCGGTTTCCTGTGAATTCGCGTTTTTATGGAACCGGATATGAGACCCAGTACATATCAGATACTGTAAGGAACCTACTCTGAAAGCGTGCACATATATGCTAAAAAAAGTCCGTGTATGCACTATATGAGTGAGCCTATGCGCGTGTGTGCATGAGTATGTGTGTGTGCGTGTGTGTGAATGCATTTGCATGTACATATATTGATGATAAAGTGTACGTGAATGTGTGTATATGTGTATGTATTTCTTGCCGAAAATAGAGAATTATGTGTTTGAAAGCGTATCTTCGATTACATTTATACATGTGTGCATGTGTGGAGTGTACATTCTCCAAGCTGAAAAATTGCTGAATATAAGATAAAATGTCCAAGATATAAGAGTAAATATATAAGATATATAGAAAGAGACACGGGAGCCATCCTCCCCATGAAAGGTCGGGGGATTTGAACCCCTTTGGTGTCTAATAGATATTGATACGTCGTTCAAATATATATATATATATATATATATATATGCTTGTTGGTATGGGAAAAGTAATTGAGTAAGGAGGACAGGGCAAAGGACATATGGTAACGGAATCAAGAGAAACTGACATTATGTGTCGGTAAAAGAGGTAAAGAAACACACATAGTAAAAGGTTAAAAATAAGAGCGAGATCAAGATATAATGGAGTTATATAAAAAAAAGTATTTGAAGAAAAGGCGTAATTAGTATTAGAGGCAGACTTGAAATAGCTATTTTGGGTGTTAACGCACAGCGGCCTCCCTGGTTTTCTGCCTGTGTCTAATTGACCGTAACGAAGTAAATTGGGCACATGTCACGTGATAACGACAAAGACTAACAGATCCCCCTCTTCTCTCTCTCTTTCTCTCTCTCTCTCTCCCTCTCTCTCTCTAATTACGTTATGGTCAAGTGACTCAAAAAAACACTATTCTTCAAATACGAAGATGAGGTTGATATTTAACGTAATTTGTTCTGGGTGCTCGCTGAAAGTAATCAAGTTGTGAATAAATGGAAAAAAAACAGATAAAAAAAAGCAAAAGACGAGAGATGTTATGGTTCTTTAATCTTTTTACTGCATGGTCACATACGTTTATGCTATAGATAGATCAAATGAAAGATTGGTGTAAGAACATAGAGAGTAGAAGAAATTAAGCTCAGCTTAATCGAGCCAATAACAGCTATAATATAAGGGAATTCCACTGTAGGTACCTCTAATGATCATGAAACTCAGCTTACTGGGAGGACCAAGGATGATAAAACTCTTGTAGTGGTCTGTGCAAGGATTGGTAAAGAATACTCCATTTCCGACCAAAAATCTCAGTATTTCTCTAATTTTAGTGTGAGCAGTTGTAATGGAAGGTATTATTTAAAGCAAACATTTGACGCATTTTTATCGAAAGTACTTCATTTGCTCGGCCAAGTAATACTTTTTTCTTCCAAACCATCGAATATGAAAGGGCTGAGTAATAATGTTCCCTCTCAGGCATTTTTTCCTCATTCGATAAATACACTTCCACTTATAGGCGATTCTAGTATTTAATTTGTAGAAGATAGCCATTCGGTGTTCCAATTTATCATCTGACCTATCTCCCCGTTGTCGGAATTACCGACACAAAGATCCTTGCAGAGACTAATTCATGAATATTATCGAAAGTTTTTGGACCAAGTAAGTCATGAATAGGAAACACAAATGTCACGCCCGCGAGAGAGTTTATAGAGTATTGTACATCAAAATAAGACAAGAAAAGTTCAACCTGCAAAACCAACTGTTTTACTGATACTCAGTAGAAAAATCGATCGTCTGATCCGAGTTGAAAATGATGCTCTGCGATAATTATATCCTGCGTTTATCTATTAAACATGTAGTATTCAATTGTATTACAGGTACGTATAAAACCAAAGGAAATAAATGGAACCTCGTAAAATGTTTCCCTATGTCGAATGATGTACTTTTTAAGACTTAAAAAGCTTTTTTCCAGATAAAAATTGATAAAGTCACGGTGGGGGAGTTATCATTAATAAATGTAAACCACAAATTTGCAAAACTTGCTGAATGTATTAACATAGTCGTAACTTGAATATTCATGGAAAGGAATTATACTTGTATTTATCAAATATAACAACACAGATACAGATACAGATACACAGACTCATATATATATATATATATATATATATATATATATATATATATATATATATATACATATAGATAGATAGATAGATAGATAGATAGATAGATAGATGTACGAATCGGTCATTCACCAGCCAATGTTTTGTGGGTTCATCTCATAAAGAGCTCCATATTCTCAAAATAAAGTTAATGAAATAAAGTATTTGATACACAAACACTTCATGTGTCGGCCCTGTTCAGGCTGAAACATAGATGTGTTTGAGAAGCTAATATTTTATTTCATCAAATATATATATATATATATATGTGTGTGTGTGTGTGTGTGTGTGTGTGTGTGTGTGTGTGTGTGTGAGTGTGTGTTTGTGTGTGTATTCTTGTAGCAAATAGTCTTCATCCAAAACTTGGAAGATGAAATCTTTTCCTGTCATTTTTGCACTGATATAATCTGCATGTTGAGTTTTGTGTTGGTTTCGGATATTCATTTAAATATTTATTTTAATCAAAGGTGTAAATTTTGTATTATTATTTCCGTTGAGGCGGAACAATCAGTGGGGATTATCGTAAAATCGTTGTAGCAACAACTTGCACTGAAATCTGTGATTTTTTCTTCCCATTATATCTGCAGACAATATCACTGCTAATGACAGAGAAATTCTGAATTGAAAAGGGCAAAATGATAGATATGAGCGATTTCAAAATGGTTAAATGTGCTTGTGCTGAAACTAGTGATTGGATTTCTTGGCTGAAATTAATTGAAGAACCACAAACTTTCTTTCATCCTTTTTGGTAGCCTTAGGGAAAAATTTGATAACATACATCTTGAGTACATAACACATATAATCACCAAAATGTCAGTCACATGCTTGATGATATTATGAAGTGTATATATAAATGCACATACACAAACTCACACACACACATATATGTGTGTGTGTGTGTGTGTGTGTGAGTGTGTGTGTGTGTGCATGTGTGGGTGCATTTATGTGCAGTAAATTTTGTTTAATCTTATTCAAATGTCTATTTTCTACATTTTTATCCAAAAGATAATTCGTTGCATACTATTCATTCATCAATATCTTGATTGCTGTACGCATATATGTATGTATGTATGTATGTATGTATGTATGTATGTTTGTATGTGTGTTTATTCATGTATGTATCTATCAATCTATCCGTCTGTTAGGTAAAATCTTTGTTCATTTGATAAGTGAGTATACATTACATACTTGTGAATATTTTCATAGCATCATTGATACACAGACCTATGTCTATTTTAACTTCTTGGTCGTCATGAACTTATTTTCAGTCTTTCAAGATAACTTTTCAAATTAGCATTCATTCACAATTACATATTCACGAACCTATATCTATCAGTCTATACACATATATCCATCACATTTTTTACACTCATAAACACATACACACATGCACAACACACACAAACATGTATATACACACATAAGCACGCACATATATACACACACATAAGCACCCATCTACACACACACACACACACACACATATATATATATATATATATATATATATATATATATATATATATATATATATATATATATAATGTCCAAGTGCATTATACAACTTATAAATACTTCAAATCTCTAGGTATATATCAGGAAACTTTGGTATAATTTTGAATCATTATGTGTCAGTGACAGTCCAATCTTTTTTGTTTTGTGAATAGATGCCACTGTAAATTAAGTAACACATGAAGATTTCTCAAAGAAAGTTTTCCTTCCTCTCAGATTCTAAATTTGAAAGGTTTTCCACTTACTACAAGAATACTCATCTTATTTGGTACAGGAAGTTGGCAAATGACAGAAACTTTTCTCCCCTTCTAGAAATATATTTTTAAACTTTTTTGATCAGATGATGCTTTTTGCTGAGACGGTATTTTCACAAACCAAATCTGAAAATTAAGATTCAGGAAATGTTCCAATCATTAATGAGTAGTTCCAGAAAATAAAGTTGTGTATATATGTTGCATCCAACAGTAATTAGGGACAAAATAAGTGTAGGGAAACTATATTCACCTCATGCAAATTACGCTGGATTTCGTCGACAATTTTTAGGTAACTAGAGCAGCTTTTAGAGTTAAAATAATTTGAGCCATCGAAAATAGAGATGTACATGTAGTAGTCTATAAAACGATACTAAGAATTATAAGTCATCATATTTCATGTATGTGTAGTTATAACTACACGTGGGCATGTGCGTGCAAGAATCGAACAACTGACACCCAATTATAAGCTGAAATTCGAACCGTCCATGTGGTTGTTATATCAAGGACAGGATTTGTAAGTTAGATACGTCAAAACATTTATACCCTCTGATGAATATGTGTATAGAGAGAGACGCAATTTCTGCTAAAAAATGAAAAATAAAATGGTGCACTTGCTTGTATTTCATTGACAACTGGATTTGGAACTGTTATACCTAGGGGAAATGGCATCATCCTGCACACACGCTAAATCAAGTCTCCCCTTACTTTCATTTATATAATTGTTCTATCAAACTACATATTCATATTGACAGAGGAATAAAGTTTGATGACTATACTCTAAGTTTAGCACTTTTGATCTATCATTCATTTGCAATCTACGTCAATCAAAGCATATTCCTGTGGTCAAGAATGAAAGCAAAGATTGCTGACAGGATAGCGTTATTGGTCATGTAAATGCATAGTTCCTAGTATATAAATATGCTGTCGATCCGGCAGTATGGTATTGTCAGTAGTCAATAATAAATGCAGGGATTCCTGACGAAATAGAGTTATTATATATATAATGTACATGTTATATATCACTGACTTGTGTACAGTAGAGATAGCATGCTGATGCATTTTCTGTGGAATCTCATTGTTTAGAGACGTTTCACAGGTTTAAAGCAAAAACATTACTGATCGGGCATAAAATGTTTTTTTTTTCTTGATCAGTGAAACATTATACACTTCTGAAGAAGTGAACAATCGTAGCTTTAGGACAGTGATTCTCAAACGGTGGGGCATTTGGTACTTGTGGAAGGATTTTTTTCTACGAAGAGAATTTTTTTTAACTAAGGGATGTATTTCAGCCAGGTAAGGGGCATATAATGGTGAAAACAATATTTGTCAATTCAAATCAGTAAAGGAGAATTGAAAAAACCTGGATTCTCCTGGGGAATTATGTAATCTGTGACTCCAGGAACTACTAGCTTAAAATGACAAATTCTAACGGTAGTGATTACGGACAATGCTCAATTATCACTGAAAAACAAAGACATTTCATAAGATAAGAACACCTCGAATAAAAGAGCAATAAAAACAAGGAAGATGACCAGGCTAATTGGACTATTCCAGGAAACAGTGATAATGTATCTGCTTGGAATTCCAGACATTTATATGCAAGTCCTGTCCTGAAAGTATTCAGCCATTCTGAGTAGACCGTGATCACGTTGCATATCTTTGACGTAACTCAAGATCAGATCAGAAAAGATGCGTGTGCAAGAACAAATAATTTCCCCTTGGGCTCATTCAGTCATCAGTAGTGAAACAACGATGAGCGAACATCTATTCTAGATGATCGTTATATTTATAATGACTGTGTGAGTTATTATTTAAGTCTCTTGTAGGTTTTTTTTGCAAGGCCCTGCATCACGCAGGTCTGTAAGCCGTGACAAAGTTTAGATTTGTCTGCATACGACCTCTTGCTTTTTCCAAAAAGAATTAAGTGCCTAATCGAGATCGGAGGAAAAACTACGGGACTGCTAATGACAAGCCCAATGGGCAACTTCACCGACTATTTCAGAAAATTGAAGAGACGTTGGGATAAGTTTGAAAGATCTCAGGTGGTGTACTCTGAAGTGTACTAAGGTGCTATCACCCTACATAGGCTATATCTTTTATTAATGGCTGGCCATGTCTTAATATCCAAAGATTTTTATGCGTTTGTATGTTCATGTAAACCCTTTGTGATCGTTCAAAAAGATATCAGTGAAATATATCAATGACAAAAACAAAAAAAAAAAACATAAAACAAACAGTACACAAATTTCCTTTATATCATGTCCGTCTTCCTTTTAGATGAAAGAAAATGTTTATAAATATATTCCCTCAAACAGTTTGTCTGCCGATTTCCCCTTTTCTTTCTTTCTCCCCTCTCTCTTTCTCTCTCCCTCTCCATTCATATATATATATATATATATATATATATATATATATATATATATATATATATATATATATATATGTATAGGATAGGAGCCATGAAAACATTACGGACGGCAGTACAAACTTCAGACTCTGGCTGATGTATCAAACAAATGATTTCAGAAAACACGTTTTCCCTCGACACGACAAAAACTAATTTTTTCATCAGAATAGACGATGCAAGTAAAATTTATGGATCCATTTCAAATAGAATCAAAAGCAGAGGAGTATTCTTCAATGTCGATTTTGATCCAAAAGAGAAGATTAATTATCATTTACTGTAACAACGCTACAATAAAAGATTGATTTGTTTTATTGGCGCTTTGGACAAGATCAAATGTTTACTATTCGAGGAAGACAACCCGTTATTTTAGTTACCCTTCCTCATGTTGCACATGCGACGCATTGATCGATGTTGTTCGGAAGAAAAGTTCCTTCACATGTTTCATTCTGCAAATCCATTCCCCTTGGGACACTGCTTGCTCAACCCTATACGACTCCCTTCATCGCTCTTCGGATCACAGCAATTTTTTCCTCGACTCAAAACTGGAATCATTCTTTATGATCGAGTAATTAATTCCCCTGAAAGATGGCGTGTTTCTCAGACGACGGAATAATGACGTGATAAGTAACATATTTAGTTCAAATCCTATAATGTTCAATTGTCTAAGATGGAATTACAAGTGAATATGACTAATAAGCGTGTAGTCCTACGTTTCGTTTCATAATGATATGGTTTAGGAAACTATAATACCTTCGAAAGTGTCATGTTCAAATATTATAACTGGATAATGCAGTAAGCAGATTATTAGGAAAGGCTGAAAAATAGTTGTCACATACATGCGTATATTATTTTCATCACGGAAAAACGTGATGACAAAGTGTGAATTAAATCAGGCCGTGCAAATGTAAAGGTACAATTGAAAAAGATATCAATCGTCCCTAAAAGAAAATACAGCCACGGAAGCATCCTGAAAATTGAAGATATTCGTATTTTTCCCTCAGATTACTTGTGAAATCATCAGTTTATAATCTATTATTCAAGACTATGAGTAAATTTGTGTCATCAAAAAAATAAAAAATGATATATCATTTTACTCATGAATTTTAAAATTGTCCCTAAATACATATTAGCATTATACATATATACACACACACACACACATATATATATATATATATGTATATATATATTTGTATATATATATATATTTGTATATATATATATATATATATATATATATATATATATATATATATATATATATATATATACATACATGTATGTATATGCATGTATGTATGTATGTATGTATGTATGTGTGTGTGTGTGTGTGTGTTATGTGTATTGATCTTTTTATAAGCACTTTCCTTAATTAGCGTACGCCTGATGGTATTAAGGCATATGAACCGATTAAAATAATATTCAACTAAGCCTCATGTGATAGAACATTTCGCACATTACACATCAAATTTGGAAAACTCACTTGGCTTAGTGAGTATATCATTTTGTAGGATTAAACGAATCAAGGCAGAAACTGCATATACTCTTCACGGAGACTCATTCACTTGGTGAAAATGGGTTGATCGAACTTCCTGACCGGTGAAACCCCTGAAAGTGACACCAAGGAAATGATTTTCCCATCAGTAAATTTTGCTTTAGCTTTCAGTGGTATACATGGAAGGGTCTGTGTGTAAGACAGCGGTTTCCTTCCTTTCTTATTGATTGATGAGTTTGCAAAGAAAAGAATTAAAAAGGTAATCACAAAGGGGTAATCACTCTTATTGATCAGTTGTTTTCAAACAAGGAGTACAATGCATACAATAATGACAAATATAGGAAGTGGGTGTTGTCGGAGGAAGAAAAAGAGGGGAACAATAAAAGAATAATGACCCCCCCCCAATTTATATGACTGATCAATTACCAAACAAAAAACAAATAAACACAAAATGACAATAAAACAGATAAAAATCTTAATATTTACCTTGTGATTATCATCAGATTCCACGAGTTCATGATGTGTTCTGAAAGAAATGTTAATTTTCTTAGTTTATAAGAATGATCGATATTTTTTCTACATCATAAATCATTGACAATGAGCTAGAAAGGAAAACAACTTCAAATACATGGTTTTATATTTACTATACTGGCTTTAATTTCAAATATAGGAAACAAATAGAGAGTTACTATTTGTTTTAAACCCTCAAGTTAGGAGGCTGAACATACCTTGAAGATCAGCATTTTGAATCTCGATTTTCAGTTTAGATCGGATCATGAGCAGTACGTCCAGCCATATCAGTCACAAAACAACCCAAATGAAAAAAAAGATTGATGAGATAAAGAAAAGAAATGATTAAACAGAATGAAAAATCATGGGAGAAAAAAAAAAAGAAAGGAAACGAAGAGGAGAAATGAAAAAAAAAAAACACACGAGATATCTACGGAAGAAAGAGAGGAATAAAAAGGAAAATGAATAAAAAAAACGAAAAAAGGAAAAAAAAACAAAAAGGGAAAAAAAGACGCAGTGTTAAGAAACAAAACTCACAAAGCAAACTGATGGAAAATCAAGCAAAGAAACAAGAATGGAAAAACATATCAACGTACGAACGAAAAACACGGAGCAAAACAGCAAACGAGACGAAACAAACTTGGCCAGGGAATCTAAGTTAAAAAAACGGCGAGACAATAGAGAAAAAAAGTTTGCTGAAAGGCAAATAATACAAAAACTAGGAAACGACTAATAAGAAAGGAAAAAAAATGATGGGACGAAACAGAAAACAACAATAATTATGCTTGCTGTTTTCACAACGAAGTGACGAATTTCTATGAATAAAACTCGAGATGCCTGATTTTCTGAATCAAATTTAATCTCTTTAGATACTGAGCGTCCACTGACCCAGCTCTCTTAATTTTGAATGTGATATTTTTCTGGTTTCAAAGGCTTGAAAATTTTCTCTCCTCCCTCTCTCTGATTATAACTTAAATGTTTACTGACTTTTCACATTTGTGCCTTCCAGCTAGTATCATCATCAGACTTTTGCCCAGCTATTTTGGGTGTTGCAGAGAAAATACTTGACTTGTCCAATAATGGCCTCAGTTTTGAATGTAATCACTGGTGATCCATGATTTGAGTTGTGGTATCCAGTGGTTGTCTGTCATTCTTGCAACATGACCAATCCATTGACATTCGGGTTTTCTGATAGATTCAATGATGTTCCACACCCCTGTTAATCTTTTGATATTGTGTGCTGTCTTGTCAGGTGGTGTTGAGCATTTTTTTTTATGAGCACGATGCATGGCCCACAGTTTTAAGGTCAGTCTTTTGGTTATGCTTCATTTTTCATCTCCATAGGTGATTATTAGGAGTGATGCATATGTTAGGCTGTGTTAATTCTTTCTCAAATTAGTTATAAGCTTATCTTTTGATTTGTTGTCTTGCAATATAATCAGTTGTGGTTCACGATCAGTAATTTACTTTTACTTTCAAGTAGTCTGATCAATCGTTTTGTGTAATTAAAAGTTTCACGAAAATCATTATTCCAAAACCGGCTGGTATCTCCTTAATCCTCCGAACCCTGTTATATTGTTGATTTAGGATGTTGAAAAGGGCAATTAGGTTGTCAGCGGCTAAATACAATCTGTGCAAGGTATTTCCCCAAAATGTAAATTGTTTAAAATCAAATGGCTGAGTGTTATATTCTACTGACAGAGGAAAATGAAAGGCAAACATTGTAATATAATGCCATCTCTCTCCTATACATCCTGCTCCAGCCAATGAGGTAAAAAAGTCCAAGAGGTCACACTAAATCGGGGATAAAATCACAACTGAATTTTGAGAAGAAATCACCCCCCAGAAAAAAGCTGTTTCTACTGGCTAATTGAGGTCATGTGATGAAGACTGCGAGAGTATCCATACATCATCAGGCACTAGGAAATACCAAGACCTAAAATAAAGTACAAGAGCCCATTGATTATGATAAAGACTTGATCCTCCAAAGTTCAGTTGGGACCAAGTGTCAAGGGATTGGTTAGGATACTAACGCAGGAATTATAATAGGTCGTAGCAAGAAAAAAAAATGACCAAAACACTTGACCTAATGAATCCTGCACTTTGTACCTATCATCATCCTGAAACATTACACAGACTACTTGGTGTCAATATAAAACTCATTTAAAATTAAGTAGTTGATAGATGTCGATTTCGTGATAATACAAGAACTCCAAGTCTAGTTGTAGGGGTGTTAAAAGGATATAGCTAAAAATTATGTCATCATGATTGAGGATTCTTGCTTCATTCATGGAATGGATAGAGAATGATTGGTCGCACGAAAGATTATGTTTCCTTATTTCAAATTGGCTTATAACACATGTCTAAACAAGAAAGAAAGACAGCAGGATTTGAGTCGAGCTGGATTGCTTTTACAGTTTGGGAGCCATTCTATACACATTTTCATGCTCAAAGCCACGTACCCCTCGTTGCATTTAAGTCATGTAACAAGATTTTGTGCTGAACCATCATTCAACCACGTGTAACACTGATGTGACTTTCAAGGCACATTACTATGACTGTCCGTGGTCAATCCAGAAGAGAATACAATACAAAATAAAGTGGACGCATTTGTTCTTTTGCTAAATGGGATTTTGAAGTGAGAACACTGGTGGACGATTCAGTTGTCTTTATATCCGTGAATAAATGGACTCCCTGCCTTCAAAATCAGTATTCCTATTACTGTACGCCAGAATACTTTATATACGCGTTGTGTGTATATATATATATATATATACACAGTCGAATTATTCATGAACATGATGAACATATAGAAAGAGAGAAAGAAAGCTACACATACATGATTGTACTGTCTTCTGGTTATTTTTCTCACATGGTGCTACACATCAACAAGTATTTTGCACTCATAAATCAAAAAATGATTATGGATTATTACATGGAAAAGTGAGACGAGTTTTCATTATGTGCACAATACTTGATGAGCAATGCTTTCACCTGCGATTTCATGCCAATCTGTTTCTTATGTACCTTGCCGTATATTAATATCCTCAAATTTTGCCTTGAGAGTCAAAGATTGCGTCTGTAGACTCAAGTGACTGAATATTACGTAGGTATTGTTCCGGAAGAGACAGGTTCTGGTCTTTTCATCCTTATATCAAAGAAAAAAACGGAAACATCAAAATATAGGATCATATATTAGAACACTTTCTCGGGTATTTAAAAATATTTGAATGAAGGGAGTCCGCTGCCTACCTGCCTATCTGCCTGTCCTTTCACTCAAGACAATTGAAAAACTCAAGAGTGTCTCTTCCTGGGCGCTTGCTTGTGGAAAAAGTTTGGAGATTTTTGGATGCCCAGTTGCCAGAATCTTCATCTCAGCCTCGCTGATGTCGTCCAGGGGAGGGTAGAAAATTATGCAAAGATGGACTCATGCATTTTCCAAAGGCATAGTTACAGAATGATCGTAAAAAGACCAGATCAGATATCGAACTCGGGTCGCCGATTACATTGCTTGTGCATTCACCGACCACGCCATTTGCAACTCCAGTCAGATTGATAGGATGGTAGAAAGAAAGGAAGAACTTTTTGGAAGATACAAGCTATATATGAATGATTATAAGTTCTAACACTTTCTTCTTGCCATTATCCTGTCATGGTCCTAGACATCAAAAGAGAGGCAAACAAATTATGAACTCATAAATAGAAGGACGCCTATTAAAACTGTTCTTGGAAGTTGCTGGAAATATCACTTTTGTCTACAATACTGGATACCCAGTGCTGTGATTTCATGCTGATCACAATCTGAAGGATTCTGTGACCAGCAATAATGGAGGTTTGTCCGGGTACAGCAAGTTTTGGCTCTCTTTTTTCCGAGGCTTTTGAGTGTACAATCATTTAGTCTGTCTCTGCCAACCGCTCTCTTGCTAACTTCGCATACTCGCATCCACGCACAATCTACATATGTGTTTGTATTATGAGAACTACAAATGACTAAATGATGGTAACGATCCCTATCTCATATCTCTAGACAGCTCTCCAAATGCTAAAAAGACTCTCATCAAGCATAAACTCAAAAAATGTTAAGTAAGTTCGACAACTTGGAATTGTATTTGTATTTTTCCCACAATATATGGTCTCTGGAGAGTAAACTCAAATCAAATCGTGGTCTTTCATTATTTTGAGAGTGTAATTTCAAAGTTGCAGAGAAAATACCAAGCAATAACGTATTTACCACGACATTAGGCCTGAACAGTGAAAAAAGAATAGCAATAGAACATACTGCTCAATGGATTCAATTGTTCGATTCATTTACACTGCGTTATCCAAATAATACATTCACTTTGTATTAACAGAAGATAATTTCAAATAGAGTTCAAAAGTAACATAAGGTTCTTATAGTTATTAGAACCATTTTTTGATAATACAACTGTATGCATTGAGAAACGTACAGTGCAGATATAAACTGTGAATAAAGGAAATTAAAATTTAGAGACAAAACAGGATATATATATATATATATATATATATATATATATATATATATATATATATATATATATATATATATATAGTCGATGGATAAATCAATACTGATGCTTAGATAAATGGAGACGTTACTAGATAAAGACATACCAAAATAGAGCAATTAAATTAAGATAATGTCATACTGCAAAATATCTATCTTTTTATCTATTCATACACACAGAGACGCACACAAATGCAAATGTGTGTATGTGCGTGTGTGCCCGTGTATGTGCGTGTATTTGTTCATGTGCACATGTGTGTATATGTTTTTGTGTCTTTGTATGAGTGTATATGTCATTGTGTGTAAAGATAGTTTGTTTGGAGAGCATTACATCATATAGAATCGACGGATAACCTAACGTGTTTAGTTTGTTTTGAATCATTTAGAAGTGAAAGACCAAGCGGGCAAGTAGAAATATAGTGTAGGGTTCACACACATGATAGAGCATAGAATGCAACATTCAACACATTCGCTTTCATAACTGGCGAGTCTTTCGTGGTACAAGTATGCTTTCGTTGATCCACATGGACATGGTTGGCTATCATTCATTTTAGTTCGGAATTTCAGATTCATTCATTGCTATTCAATTGGATATTTCTTGAATCTAATTCGGCTCAAGACTGCATTATGGGACCTCCTAGTGGGACATCATTTTATACAAACGACTCGTGAGATTAGCTCGCATGACACTGCAATGAAGCGAGGATTCCAACGTTTAACAATGAATGCAAACATGGGTTAAAGTGAACTCCAGAGATGACGTCAAAGACTCAGTATGAATATAAATGAGGAGAGAAGCATCAAGATACGCTATTAAAGGCCTTACATAAGACGAAAAGTTGCAAGGAAAAAATAATCGACCCCATGGAGAATACACAACAGGAGAATCCCAGTTGAAATTACGAAAACTCGAAGACAGAAACACAATCACTTGAAATAGCAATTAAGAACTACATCTTTACAATGAATGAATCTGCCAAGTTTTTGATAAGTAAACATAGCGAATTAAACTTAAGGGATTATAAAAATAGACATGAATGATGTTTGTGGAAACGGCTGAGAATTGATGGTATAGATTAATAGTTGAAGCACATAGCAATGACTACCTATAGAAGCGCAAGATCAAAATTCTTTTTTTAACGTGGAATTTTAAACAATTGGATTCTCAATATTTTCTTACAGAAAACTTGTTTCGCTTACATCTACACATGACTGCATTTTACTAAGACAAGTCACAAATTGATATAGGTATTGATCATACAGTACTATTTTATTTTCACTCATTTGAATTTGGAAACGTGGCTTGCAAGTTGATGCTCATCGTGGGATAATGAAAACCGACTATTTTAGCAGCTGGATGTTTCGCCTCGAGCGTGCACACGAATCTCCATGGAATCTTACGGTACTGATAATTGTTCATTCATTTTTCTTCAGTTTCACTATTATTTTTTATCCTAGATGTACGAACAAGCAATGTGAGCAAGCTTAAATCTATGCTTCGTTATGTGGAGTTGGATTGCTGAGTTATTGATGAATAAGCAGATAGCCTAATCAACGTTTGGAGATGAACGGATTAGAAAAGCTTGATTTTTTTTACTGAAAAGCTGATTTAGCAAATGGTTAGGAAATTCATTTAGACTCGATCTAATCATGGACTAATATTTCTAAATGTAGTTACATAACGGATAAAAAACCCTTAATTCACACTCAACTATGATGTTCTCAATCTTCTAGCTCGAAATATAATAACATTTATCTGATTAGTGGCTACAATCCACCCACAAGTTATGGCAAGACGATATATATATATATATATATATATATATATATATATATACACATATATATACACATATATATATGTATATACATATATATATATATATATATATATATATATATATATATATATATATATATATATATATATATATTGGTAAGGAAAAAATGAATAAAAAAGAAGAATTTTCACGTATGATACATGACGCTCATATTTCATTTCGGTATCATCCCCAGAGAAAAACTGGTTGCGATTCAATTAATTTCCCAGATAAAAAAAACGTCTCTGGTGGGCAATAAATCATACGTGATCACTAGTGCAGGATGCATAGCAGAGTGTTACCTTTACTTTATTTGCTGAAAAGATGACCCTCAAGAACTATTGGGAGTAGCATTCCATAGGAAGGTAGAATAGATTCGTATGAAATCAGAATTTTAGATGATCCAACAATACTACCTATATAAAAAAAAGGGTCTGAATAATGGAACTGGAGAAAATATATATACTCAAGCAGAAACAGGTAAATGGTATGCTGAAAAAGAATGATGGAGGAGGAGGCATTTTGAAGACTGGACGATGGAAATACCAAAGTAATTGAAAATAAAGTGGGCAAAGGTGGTTAAAGAAACTGACAAATATTTATCTGATCCATCTATCTATCTATATCCATATCTATGTATACATATATGTTGCATCATCATAAATTTTCAAATACAACAAAGTGATTGTCATTCGAACGAATAGTTGGTAGAGTGGGAAGCCCTCACTGAAAAAAGGGGGATGAATGCAAACGATGATACATGGAATTTGGGACAACAATGTTTTTTACCATTCTTTCTCATAACCAATACAACACAATAACAACACAAAAGTCTTTTTTCAAGATGGCTGCTATGTTTTCAAATTGAAGCTTAATTACGTCAAATTCATTGACAACCGTCATTTCATGTCTTATCATCGGCAGCACATATCTAATGGGTGTGATGCATACCCATGACTCTAATTGATAGATGATAAACACCCGAAACGGCAGTATTTATCTTGAGATTGGGTCCAAAGTAACGAAATACTTCAAGTAGAGGCTATCAGTGCGGAATACGTTTAGAATTATGCAGTTTGTGCTAAAAGAATGAAACATAAACGGACGTTTCCAAGCAACAATTACTGGAAAATAGTTCCTACTTTACAAGCCTACGTATATCACCTGGAAAAACTTTCGTGATGTTGGTGTGGAAAGCATGAAAGTATTCAGAAATGTATAAAACTAAACTGAAAGTATCTTTTTTTATATATTCTTATGTTCACTTCTGTTTCTTTATTCAATATTTCAGAGAATTCGCTATTGATTCAATGTAAGGCTGTGGAAGGCTGAGGCACATAACTAGGAAGAAGTAAATAGATTTCGAGATGGATTTACGAATTCATTTTTGATTGAAATTTTTTCTGTTTAAATATATCATATTCATGCATTGGTTGCCGTCTGTTTACACAATATCTCCAACGGGCCTGAATAAATTTCGTTCATTTTGGAGTAGAAAAACAGGCTGTAAGTAAATTTTGGGGTGAATCTAGGAACGTGTTTTTGATTTTTAGATATTTTCATCTTTTCAATAAATTTCTGCTTTTGCTTCTGTTTTCCAGCATGATATCCAATGAAGTTCTCACTGGATCGTGCTTTCGTTGGAAGACAAAAAAACTCATCAAAAGGGATTCAGTTACATTTGGGGGATCACGGAATTATTCTTAGATTGTAAAATACTTTTGCATTCTTTTCGTTTTTCTTCCAATGAATCTGTATTCATTTGTCTGTTTACGCAATATATCTGAATTTTCTCAATAAGAAAGTACTCAAAAACAGATGATCTAAACTTAATCTGCATGACAAATAAAAAACATACACTTTTTTCAATCAATCAGAAAGCACATGCTACAAATGGTAGTTGTGATCTACAAATATCACTATTTACCGTTTTGGCAGCCATTTTGGAAAGCATAGCAGCCATGTTGTGAACATGATTAACGAACAACAGAGGTATAAATTGAAATCACTATATGAACAGAATGCAGGGTTTGCTGGACAATGGACGTATTTCAAAAACAGAACAATTCTTGCTGCCATATCAGAAAAGTGTCATCCATCTTGGAAACTGTTATGTATATGCATGTGACCAGATGTTGATTTGAATTTATCATGATATCATGATATTCCTAGCAAATCGGATGCCTGCATAATGAAATGCACTTTTTTCTCACTTCCCTGTTCCACTTAGAGGTGATAATTCAATACAACGAATCCGACAGTAAACAAATCCTGACTCTTCTACATTAAAGAAAAAAATAGTTCATTTTTACACTTTTTATATATGCATTTTTCTCGTTTTTCTTACGAATATTCACATCTAATGACGATTGTAAAGAATAAATCTTTACTAATGATACGAAAAAAAAGTTTGGTATCTTTAAAGAAATTACCGTTTAATAATCAAAACTTTCCACGTTAATTTGTATCATTATATCAATTTTTAAGAATATTTTGTTTTGCCAGTCTGTCAAGTCTTTTTGATATCATTATGTTTATATTATTCGTGTTGGATTTCGTGGAAATGTTAGCTGGGATGTCCGATTTGAACATCAAATTCTGCCCCCAACGATTATCTATGTATGTCATGGATATCCTGTTTTTTTTATTGTCGTTCAGATTTGGCTGAACTAAATTCTGCTTTTCTTATGCCCAATAAGTTTCAAACCAAAATGTTTATCCAATCAACCACATTTCTCTAAGTTATCTTTCGTAATACAATGGCAAATCGATGTTATTGCGGGTTATATATATTTAACGAGTGGTTGTGTATTTGGTTACCTGAGTCATACTCTTTTCAATGAAAAGAAAGGAAAACGAGACAACGGAGGTGAAAATTTGTTAGGCAGAATCAATTGGTGCAAAATATTCAATAGTGGGTTCTCAGGGATTGAATAAAATTTCTGTTTGGAATTCCCAGAGAAGGTTCTGACACGTGAAGATAGCCGAAACTTAAGGGACTGTGATAACCAAGATGAGATTACAAGTTCGAATAAATCATACAAGCATTATTTAAAATGAATATCTCTGGCAAGAGATATTCTGGCAAAAGGACGAGTTCAATGTCTGGTTGAAGTGCAATGCCTGAGGCTGTATCTTTTTTCTGGATCATTGTCTTAGTAAAGCACGTTAGAGAATCAGTTGATGAGCCAAAATATTTCCCTGCTGAGAACTATCGTTAACGAGAAGAATTGAAACGCTGGCATCCGTTCTTCGTCTTTGCCTTCAAGTCATTTAGACCTGCGATGTTCAGAGAATTTCAATCGACTAATATCGATCTTTTTCTTTGAGGTCGGCAAATCTTGGGGAGAAGATATGAAAATTCGGATATATATTTCAGTTTTGTCTTTTGTTGAGAGGTGGTCCACTTGAGACTTCAATCTTAGCTAAACAAAATATCTTCAACAAATATCAATATAGTGCTGTGTTCACTAAGCTTTTACTTCTACGAATAGGAAGCAGTTTAGTGAGACCTCCAGATAATCAGAAGCAGCCAGGATATCTTATATTTGAATAAGTTTTATTGACCGGTTAATTAGTATGTATATTTTTTCAACACAGGGTATCATATATCTATCTTTAAATTTGATGATTGACATGTCATAAGCAGCCATAGTCGAAATTAACTACTGTGATGGTCTCGATTGGGAATTATCATAATGATGTATGTTTTGCATTTCGTGATTATAGCATCAACAAGTTAAAACAACACGACAGAATTATCAATAACTCCAATTTTAATTATTAAAACAATGAGTCTGAATCTATTGATATAACTCACGAATTGTGATTTCTCATTTAATTTGAATCTAATTATTTCCCAGTATATTCTTTGTTTATTCCAGATTTTGTGAACAGATTTATGCTAGGGACTATTCTTATTGATTGATGGTTCATAGGGAATAAATTAGGTTATCATTTTTGCGCAAATGTAAGGTATCTGAATAATAAATGCCTACTTAATTTATGTAGTGAGCTCATCATCTTCCTAATCTTTCCTGTTAAAATAAGTATTCTAATAAGTATGAATTCGTCCAATATCACTTCAAATTCTTGTTCAAGATATATATTCCAAATACGTCTTATAACCCTCACTAAATATTTCCTTTTGGTACATCTGATAGTTCTATTACAAAGTAATGAATGGAGATTCGAAAAAGTATACCTGGCGAAACACATTTATCCAATTTTTCTGATAGATTTACCTTTTCCCAACTTCTCTGTTATTTTTTTAAAAATCATTTTCCTCTTTAACTATTTATTCGATTTTATATTTCCCGCCTCTTTATGAATTCTACCCCTGCAAAAAAGTAGCCATTCATCGTTACGTAGTCAAAGTCTTCACGTTAACAATTCAGCATACCAAAATGACAGCCCATACTTTTTTTGTTATACCATTGCTTGGAGAGAATTCACTTCATGTTTTTTCACGATTATGATTATCATCTACTTAAGAAAATTCCTGAGAAGCAGGATTTTCAAAAGAAAACATATATTCTATTTGATAATTTACCTTCTTCCGTTAGAATGACATGCATTTTGATCTCTAACAGTAATGAAAGAATGAGAGGAGGTTTTAAAAAGATTGAAATTGATTGAAATAAGAATTAAAAAATCACTTTAAAAAATAATGCTGATTTTAGCCATAAAACATAAGTTAGCAAATGAAGATTAAGCCTACCAAGAAGAGCAACATTCTATATTATTGTTTAGTTTTCTTAAATCCCTAAATAATGCCTTGATATTGAAGCTGCTCCTTCAAAAAGGTTAATGAATGAATTTTTGTCATAGACCTTCATTAAATTTGTGTAGAACGCATTGTTTGACGGTTTTGTTATTAATTCGAAAATCTTATAATTTTTCAATGAAATTTTATTTCTCCGTAAAATTTCGAAAATTATGTGAGTTTTTTTTTCGTGAAATCTTTGGAAAATTTTGAAATGCTATGGATCATTTGTAATTTTTTATTCACACTTATACAACTCTCTGTAATGATAATGTTCAAAGTATTTCTGGTTTTATGAGATGTACACGATTAGCTTTTATTCCAATCTTTTTTTTATCTAAATTTAGCGAAGATTGCGATGATAAAATCCATTTCTATTTGATGTTAATGTACTTTTATGAAAGGTGTCCACATCCGGTAATTATTTCAGCAAAGCCTGTGGATCTGCCTAGCTAGTGACATATTCATTGACAATTATATTTGCCTCTTTTTGAGGTTTCCCTATCAAAAGTTTTCGATGATCTTGCGGAGGATCTTCCACGAACAAGAAAAAAACGTTCTAAATTTTTTTATAAGAATTTTGTTTATTGCAAGAAGAATTTCTCTCATCCATAAAAAGAATAAATGGAATATTTATAAATCTAAAAATTATCGGTTCTCCTTCTTTTTATCTTGAACTAAGGCAAATTCAGTACAAAAGAAAAATAGAAATTTTCCATAATGTTGGAGCTTATTTGGGAACACCTATATTTTTCCTCTCAGAGTCTGAAACCTGTGCCATGTGTGTCTCATCGTTGATATGGTAAATACAGCACACCTCCTAATTATCTTTATTGTCGAAATCATCTTCAATGAGCAGGCGACCCCGTGACACAATGATAGAAAATGACCTGGTCAGTTGAGTTTCAGTCTCTCTTGAATAAGATGGATTGCAGAGTATTAGCCATCGTTATCCTTGGGGTAGTGGTACTGCCGGGTTATTCTATGGTGATACAACAAAGTCGTGTAGGTAATGCAATTATGGTGTTTGGGGTAATGTTTTACTGGGAAAAACTGGGTCCTACCATTAATGATGAAGTTTATTATATACCACCTACCCCAACATCATTTAAGACAAGTCACACCACTCCATAATCTTCTATGATAACAGTAGCAACTCACAGCAGGACAATGCATATCTTCATATTGCCCGTACACGAGGGCATTCTTTCTCGATGACTACACTGTATTTCCCTGACCGTCAATATCTTTAAATCTGGATCCCATTAAGAATTTATGAAATGCGTCGGACCAACAAGTTAATTCTGCAGAAACGCCAATACGTAACTTGCAGCGGTTAAGTGACTTATTTTTAACATATCAAGATCAGATAACCTGTACAGTTGATGTTGGATAGGGCTTAAATAGGGCAAATATCTTATTAGGCAGTTGGCCATACGACATTTCCGTGTCTCGCCGGATATTTAACTCATCTCTCGAAATCATTCATCTTGTGATGAAGAATCCATTATGAAGCAGTTATTCTTTTATTCAAGACTACATTTATCATTAGTATTTTGCCATAACAATTTTCTGCGTGGCGAAGCAATAACATAGATTTTAAGAAAGGGTGGTAGTATTGAAGATAAGACGAATATTTGGCTTCCCTCTTAGTTGCTGAAATCCGTGGGTTTTGATATAGCTGGTAAATGTTCATAGAAGATATTCAACCTGTTAGAGGTGTAATAAACAGAATTGCCATCTTTCTTACATGAGAGTAAATCTAATGTAATTTATCGTCGATTAAATAGCAATGAAATTGCATGGAAATACTTGATGATTTGAAAAGCGTATTGTTATGGCTCAGATCTTCGTCTTTGACGGTACTGTGTTTTAACTTCTCTCGCACACTTTCTTTAAAAAATCATGTCACCATATTCTTATTTGCTTCTTACATATGAGCATATAACATATAACCTCTTACCTATATTCTGTTTTTGTTCAAACCTAACCATCCTAAGACGGATTTTATGTCTCTGGTCATGCATAAGACCGTAAAGAATAAAATGTTTGCCATTGATACGTCAGTAAAAATATGGCAGATCCATGATCAGACCTCGAGTAAAAGGTTCACAAACTGTGTTCAGTTCGAACTTGCTGTCGTTGAATATGCATCTGACAGAGTTATAAATATTGGAGGAATGACATGCAAGTATGGTTTCCACGTCAAAATCAGTAACAAGATGTGCAGAAGAGGTACATTATTGGAGCTGCCCCTGTGAAACAAAATGTCATATTGTTATTTAGAGGTAGTTTTATTTATAATTTCAAGGTTTCGTTGCTTCTAATAGATACACAGAACGAAATGATAAATCCATAAAGCAAAGAGATAGATTTGACAGTAGGGCTGAGTATTTTTAAAGGGGAAAACTATAAGGAACATTTGTCCAAAAAAAGACATTTCCTTTGCTAGCAATCCAGTCTTATCTCCTGTTAGCCTTGCAAGGTCCGGAAATATGCTATTAGTTTTAAAAACGTCCTTCTTTTTTATACTTTCAAACTAATCTTGTACCTGTATTGGAGAATATTCATGAGAGGAAGGAATAGAAAGTAACGGCAATCATTCAAACGTAAAAAGCCGGATACCAGAGACAAGAAATATTCTGAGGGCCCATGACATCGTAGAAAACTGTAGGAAGAAGCTCACCCAAGGCCTACAGCAGTGCATTTATGCAAGTACATGTACTCTTCGTGCTCTTCCTTCATTTTTCTCTGTTTGACTTTTAGCAGCAGAAGGGTACATGTATACAATGAGAGTAGAAAGATTATATTACGACAATGAATCAAGTAGGGCATTTCTGAGAATCCTCGGCTTTTTTTATGATATTACCATCAGTCTACTCTCAGCCTATTCTTCTGGGTTCTTCTAGATACTAGTTCGATAGAAGCGTCATATTTATAGTAAACAATTATAGAGCGCTGGGATGGGCCGAATACTTGTAAACTGTACGCGTATATTATTCAACAATTAGTATATTGAAATTGATATTCACACGACAAATCATCTTCTTCATAGCCAATACACTTTACTCAATTGTTATCGAACAAATAAATCAGCGCATTATACAGTGAGAATTCAGATCAAACTAATATCCAATCCACAAGCATCCCAAATGTACATTATATAACGCATGTAAGTGGACATTTTTGAATAAATCATCTCGTTTGACTGGTGCATATCACTAACTTCTGGATTGAAAACAATCATCAGCATTTTCGTATCTAACAATTTCCAAACAGATAATCAGGCAAGAGAAATGTGATCTGATTGGCTGATAAGGAAATTATTTGAAGTAAACCGCTTGTAGAAACAGTTTAGAATAATATTAAAGTATTTGTCTGCTAATGTCAGGAATTCCAAAACAATTTTGGCTTTAGTGTGATGAATGGTAACTCAATTTGTGTCCCTGACTTAGAGATTTTTATTTAACACTGGATAAATTTTAATAAATATTTTGCAATTAACTAATGCTATTATTTTGTCGTGAATAATTATTACCCCTCGGCATATATCGCATGTGACGGATTAATATAATTCATTGATTTGACATTTATATTTTA
Organism: Thysanoteuthis rhombus; assembly: GCA_963457665.1. Taxonomy (NCBI): domain Eukaryota; kingdom Metazoa; phylum Mollusca; class Cephalopoda; order Oegopsida; family Thysanoteuthidae; genus Thysanoteuthis; species Thysanoteuthis major. The sequence continues at coordinate 43,633,490 of OY735206.1, forward strand.
ATACTGAATATCGAATCAAATGTCTGTCTGTCTGTCTGTCTGTCTGTCCGTCCGTCCGTCTGTCCGTCTGTCCGTCTGTCTCTCTATCTATCCATCTATCTAGATATATATCGAATCAATATGATAAAATGTATATGTGTGTGCGTGACAAATAATCAATATATATATATATATATATATATATATATATATATACATATATATATATATATATATATATAAAAGGGCTAGTTCTGAAAAATATACTTGTGAACTGGTTGGGATAGATTGATTGATAATGTTTCATCACTTTTTGTGAAAATATGAACTACAAGCCAACCATTTATCGTGCTTCTGTTGGAAAATAATCCGCATTTCCGTGGCAATAAATATAACCCATCGATAAATATATTAAGGTAATAACTATGTATTTTACTGCAGGCTTACTGATTCGATTCGTGAATAAAAACTTACATGTATTCATTTAGACTCGTAGACAAATAGGTATATGTTAATTGATACATTCATACTAGCCACTAACACACACACACATATATATATATATATATATATATATATATATATATATATATATATATATATATATATATATATATATATATATATGTGCGTGTGTGTGTGTGTGATTATGTAAGCACACTTGCCTATGTAAGTGTGATGATGTTTGAGGAATATCCATTAATACATATTTATGCTATAAGTCTTTGATTCTGTTGGCATTTAACTATGATTTGAGTAATCTTCAAACATGGGATGGTCGGTGAGCGTGTCCTTATAGAGTTGATATTCACCAACTGTCTGTTCACCAGACACTGCAGTGTCATGTATTAAAGTCGTTTCGATCAACCGTCCTCGATTTGAAGCGGATGCTAAATTTTGATAGTTATTTATACAAAAAGGGAACCGTCTTTTTGACCGTATGAGTGACATGTCCACGATGCAATGTACATCCCTAATTTTAATGATGCTATGCAGTTTCAAACTAGAAAGGGAAAAGTGTGTGTATAGGTGAATGAGAGTAAGAGATTATTGCTCAATGACGTAGTTGAAGAAAGAATATGTTTATCGTTTCACAATAGAGTTGTAGAATCCCTATGCATATAGTTTTTCGAGAGAGTGAAAAGAGTGAATGTACATTGCTTTGATGGAGAGTGAAAGAGAATTGTCCTGTTCTGAGAGACAGTACAGAACGGAATGAGAGAGAGATTATGGCAGGCTGCTCAATGCACTTTTCAGACATGGATGCTATAGTAATTTTTCATGTTTGTTATTCAGATTGAATTTGTTGAGAAAATATCAGAGCTTAAAATCATACCTCCAGTTTTTATAAACCATCAAAGAACATACGTCGCCGGAGAGAATGCAATTTTCTTTCTACAAGTAATGCCATTGGATATTTACTCGTTGAACAAGACGAGAAACTACCTTCAAATGCTGGCTCTTACTTCGTACACGGTATCTCTAGACATATCTGACTTAATAGTTAGTCTCAGTGAAAGCCATGCACGTATAAATAGTCTATTTCACGCTTACTATAGGATCAAGGGACGTATAATTCTAATTCAAATATCATTTAAACGAGTCTTGGGCAACAGTGTTCTTTCCAGTTTTACTCATGTAAAGAAAGATAGATTGTACGGAAATAGCAGCAGCCATTTTGAATGGTGTAAAAATATTGCAAATATATGCTACGTATATTTGATAATTGCATTATATTGCTGCCAATTACTTCCCCATTTTGCAAAAATGGGTTTGTTGGTTTTGCAGTTAAATGTTTTGTTTTTGTTTCTTTCTTTTACTTCTAGAGTAAATTATCGATGAAATGTGTGTGTGTATGTTACTTGTAATTTTTTCAACATTGTATCATAAGTATTTTATTCCACTCGTTGCATTAAAAAATGGAAACTACTGAAGCAGATACTTCAGGATGCACATTTATATCCGACAAAAATCGACATTTTTCATACATGAGTGGCCTCTGTTCCATCTCTACAGAAAAATGGAACAAACATTCTTTTCTTTCGTCTGTGAGAAATACACGTTGTTGTATCGCTGAATAGATGGCCCTAAATAAGTTGGAACTGGTTGTCAGGATAAGGAATATATTCCCGTTGTTAAACTTCCTATATCGTGATAAATACAGCGTATATGAAGATACAAGGTTACATATTCAAAAATACAAAGACACAAAGATGTACTCAATATTCCTCTCTGCGATTTGCCAATCACGCGTGATATTTTTCATGGTTAAAATAGTTATGTATCGCCAACTTGTGTTTGAGTGCTTCTATTCTTCAGCTGCTTGTTTTCAAGGCGTGTCCAACCACTTGGAACATGAGTACAACACAAAATGTCTTCCAAAAATGAAATATGCATGTATGTATGTATGTATGTATGTATTGTAAACAATGATTACACTGTCAAATTATAGTATCATCTTGGAGTGCTCAGATCAAATGCTGATTGTTGACTTCGATGAGAAATACTTTATTTTCTCAGACTGGAAGCTGACCACAGTGGGCTCATTCATATTTCTATATCAACACTTGCAACTTCAATGTTTAATTCGATATCAAATTAGGAGGCAGGACAGCTATAATTCAGCACTTTGAGATTTTATGAATTCGAATGTTTTGTTTGACACAGCAGGAATCAGTTCTGTTGAGATTTGACGAATTATTCGATGGTGTAGGTGAAGAAATGTGAATATATGAGATTTCATACGAATAATATGAAACCAGACACCACCCATTGACTGAGACGTTATGATGAAATGATTACATACAAAAGATTGCTTATTTCACATTATTTAAGAAAAAACAATTCTAATACGGTCATAATTTGCTAAGTGTAGTTTTGTGTTATTAGTGCTATTCATATTTGTTGGTAGTGTTCCATTATCCTGCCAAAAAGAAGGACGGTACACTGCTTGACCTTTCAACTGAATTTTCTTCCTGTTTTGTAATTGATATAGCATATATATTAACAGCTTGAACTTTTCAATTCAGAAAATGTACTTGATATACAAAAGATTGAGCAAACTGTTTACATCTAAGGACAGCAGTGAAGTAAAGGTTAAAAAGGTTTCCATCCTGACACAAAAATTTTGTTAATATTGGATGCAGCTATGGCTGACAGCTTTCCTAATTCATCCCCTATTTCTTCTAAATATAATGAGTCTAGTACATCTATTGATTAGAAATGATATACTCTCATTTATATATATATATATATATATATACATATATATATATATATATATATATATATATATATATACATACATACATATATGCTGATGAGAGCGACAATCATAAGCTGAAGAGAAAAGCTTGAGAAGAAGTATTTCCTCTCATAATATATCATCAATCTGTGAACTTGTTCCGATGCATATCGACTGGTGCAAACAATCACCTTTCCCAAATGGACTGTTGGCTGAATCACATAGATCTTATAGATCTAAAACACTCACATACAAAGAATTGACAATAGAATTCTACAATAATTTTAAAAAAAAACGAACAAAAATATCAGTTTCCTGAGAACTGACATTATTCACAACTTTCTCCTCTAAGACAAGCCAAACACACAATGACAGCAAACAAACACCCTCTGACCTTTATTGTAGATCTTCCTCATTCTAAACCCTTATCTACATGGATACAAACACTTCCGTTCTTGCTCCTGTTGAACAACCAAACAACACAACTATACCAATTTATTTCCTCGAACTCAAACATGTAAACAGCGAAGTTTTCTGTGATACACTGAAATTTTTTTCCTCTAAAAAAGATGTTTGGCATCCGTCGAAATGCATTCAAATATGCCTGAGAAGAAGAAGATGATTGGGATTTCTTCCAATTTTCACCCATTTTGTCAGATCAATTCACACCCACGATGCAGACGTATATACATATATGATTATAAAGTGCGTTATATCATCTTTGAGCTGTGTCTCAAATCATCTGTTATTACACAGTGAATTAGCTTAGACATTGTAAATAGAATGAATTATTGTATAAAAAGGGGCTTTTGCGAGAATCGAAGCTGGACCCGATGGCATAGCTGCTCCCACATAGCGTTGAATAGAGACGATTATGCTATTAACAAATAGATATATGATACGATTAAATGATTTTCCAACATTGCAAGAACTGGTACTTAGGATTTAGACGGTGAATAAACGAAATTATAATTTTGTGTTATAACAGTTATCATAGTCTTTGCATCGGCGGCTGTTTAGCTCGATGGTAAAAACAACGCTACTTTGAAGCAGCTGCCCTATTCGATTCCTGCTGCAAAATGAATGTTTATTCTTTTTACTGTGTCTAGATCAAATTATGCATCCACTGTGTAATAACGGGGAATCATTCCCATTGAATGTTCAGTATGATACAACGCAATTTATAATCATTCTGTTGGATTATATATCCATTTCTTGATTACGTAAAAGTTTTGTAAATTCCCTGCAATTATCATTAACGCAGTTAAACAATACAAATATTCTCCGTCTATGTTAACTCACACGTTTTCCCATTTTTTCCCCGGATGTTGCTTTCCAAGGCTCAGTGTTGAAGGTTTTAGTGATATATAATCCTCTTTTCCTACTCCTTTTCCAATCTTTATCTTATTAGTGTCTTTATAAAGAAATTTGAAGTAAACATTCGCCTGGTAAAGGTAATAATACTATAGAGAAAAAAAAGATGGAAGACACAACAGACAAAAGGACAAAGAACAAAACGCAGACCGATTTGTCCCTGTTGGACAATAAACGCAATAGGAAAAAAATACTACATGGAGATACCAGATTTACCGCTATGTCATGGCTGCTATTGATGGAATCACTCATGGAAAGTGATGAGAGAGGCACTTGTCAAGGAGAAGACTTATAACAGCGAGATAAAATAAAAGACAAAAACTTCTTATTTCAATTTTATGTGCTTCCAGTCGCAAAACTTTCTTTGCTAGAATATTGTTGTAGAGTATGTTATTTTTACAATATAACTATACTAGTAAATTGGACCCTGACTTTTGTTTAGTGCTCAAGCAAGTTTTGCTTCATTTTGGAGGAATTTAGTTGTAACCAGACAATAATAAGATATTTTATCCAAGCAGTGCCCTCAACCCCACCCTTCTTACTGAACCAAGCTACCAAATGACAATAAAACATGAATACTATTCACTTCAATACTTTGCTTTGACTGATGAAATAATAAAGCCAGAAATGAGGACTTGAATTTTAAAGGTTTACATGGATCTTCATAGTGATGTCTACGGTTCTTCCCAGGAGTGTGTTTGCGGCCCAAAACCATATTCAATTTAATGAAAACTCTATTAACTATCATCAGATTCACTGTTTTGCTATATGTTACCCGATCTGGTATATATATATATATATATATATTATATATATATATATATATATAAAGAGAGAGAGAGAGAGAGAGAGATACATTGATAGATAGAGAGAGAGAGAGGGGGAGAGAGGGAGAGAGGGAGAGAGGAGGGTGGAGAAAAGAAAGTAAGTGACCAGCTCATGTATTGATGTAAGAAAGTTGCTGCTAATCTGATTTCACTTGAGGTCGATTCAATTTATTATTCGGCTTTAATCGGAGACTTGCTGCTCAATAAATCAAGCCGCTGATCATATTCACCGTGCAATGAACTCTGGATCAAGAAAAGCTTCATAACTGATCTTTGTAGTGAGATTGTCACATTAGAAGCAAAGGAACCGTTAGGATTGAACAAAAATACGACTTCA
>OY735206.1:43641750-43711750 GCA_963457665.1 Thysanoteuthis rhombus
ATAAATAGATTGATAGATAGATAAAATGAGAGAGACAGAGAGAGCGAAGTGGTAAAAACACTGGTTGATGCACAGACAAGAAGGAAGATCCGATTAGAGAAAGATAGGCAAGGAAGGACAGCGTACATTCAACGAAAAAGGGTCAAAAGTATTGACATAGAGAGAAGGAGTAACGTGTATAGGAATGATGGAACCCCCCCCCCAAAAAAAAAAAAGCTTAAAGATCCCTGAAGATGAAGATGGGACGAAAAGCAGAGAATAAAAATGGCAGAAGGGTAACGGTAGGGGGATATAAAAAGAAAAGGTGTCCCTATTTGTTGAGGACATCTCGTTTCTCATAGAATTGCAAAGGGCTCTTGGAAAGTCAATCATTTTTGATTCAAATCAAAGACAGATTGTGTTTTTCAGACCGCTTCGACGATAACCTTATATGTTGTTGGATGTTCGTGATAAAACGTTCTCACCAAAGGGACGAACATTTCATGAATTGCATTGAGCAGAAAGATAATGCATTGTGAAGAGAATGAAGAAGAGAAAAGTTGAAGATGATCGAAAGAGATGGATAGACTATGGTGAGATCGTTATAGTACTAGAGGAAAACGGACTGTAATAAAAAGGTATATTTGAAGACTTTTGGATTGTGATGCAAGAAATGCTAGCTTGATAGATAAATTGATAGACAGACAGACATACAGTATTTCCATTCAAATGAGATAAAGAACAGGGAAAATATATATTTAAGGAAGAAAATCTGATATTGGATAATATAATGAAATGAAAGAAAAAAAGTAAGTTGATGGTGAGATAGATGAATAGAGACAAAGAAAGAAAGAAAGAAAGAAAAAAGAAAGAAAGAAAGAAAGAAATGAAAGAAAGGATGAACGAAATAAACAGAAAGAGGAAAGGAAACTAAAAGTGCACTATGAAGAGAAATGTTGGAGAAAAACAGATAAAAGAATCAAGGAGAACCTGGAATAAGAAAGAGGACTGAGACAATAATAAACAATCAGAAAGCAAAAAAGAAAGAAAGAAAGAAAAGAATAGAAATGAACCAAACAAAATTGAATCCTTTGACGTCCGTTTTTTTTATTTGATTTTGCGCGTTTCTTGTGGTAAAATTCGTGTTTTTCTTCGGTTGCAGCAGAGCAAGCTTTCAAACTCATGACTAGTTGTACTTGGGTTCCATTATAGATAAGAGCCTCTAACGACGAAATCTACATGGCGGACATCTATGAATAGGCACAAATAAAGTCAATAGAAAACGTCTTTGACTTGGGGCCACCAGGGTGTTTTCATGAAAGATACTTGTAGAGAGTGAATGGCACTACTTGTATGTATACTTAGAAACTGCAAACGATAAATGCAATCTTGTTGAAGCAATACTTACTGGAGTAGTTTCGTTTGATGAATAGAGCTTGTATTCGAAGCTATTATAAGAAACGATAGATAGATACAGACAAACTCTTCAATGCAAATGGCTTACAGAGTGGCAACGTTGTCTCCGACTTGAACGGCACATTTTATGTTGATTCAACTTAACAGGACTTCAGCAAGTGACGGTCAACAGGGACATCTTTATCACTGTTTTTATTTATTTTCTTTTGGGATTTTCATAAATGGCGTCCACCTTGAGTAGCTGTAATACGAACTAAGAGCAGGCCATCGAAACTCTTCAATATGCGACTCCACACGTAAAGGAGATGATCATCCCCTCTTGCTATCGCATTGTCTTTTGGTGGACACTAAGTACGTCTGCTGATTTCTTAAAAGGTCCGTGTCTTACACAAGTTACTTCAGTTGATACTCATACTGTATATTTAGATTATATAGGGATAGGAAATTTGCAAAATAGGGACGTGTGCCCTTCCACGAGGAGAGTCTTTTTTGCTTTACTATTTCTTGCAAAAATCATTTTAACGGATCAGTTTTGATTTTCAATGCATTAAGCCGTATAAATTATAGTAGCATATAATATTAGAAGGTATATTACGGAAATGCAGATTATTAACGCTAAGAAGTAAATTTAACACTGTAAATCGTGAACTAGAATGAATCATTAATGTTCCGTAAGAACATGCACATTTACATTATATAAATATTTTAGACGGTAAATGGGACTCTAATTCAGCCATATTGATTAAGGGGGTAGTAATATAAATAAAGTTATGTTGTTGAGTCAGCCGGGGTAACTGTGCCGGTGTGGCAAAGGTGTGGAGAGGACTTCCTAGAATCGACCCCAGAGAAAAATGGCAAAGATTTCAAGGAGAAATCGAGGAATTACAAAAGATACCATAGATATAAGTCTATTTAAAACAAGAGCAGAAATTATAGCATTAGGAGGATACTTCTCAAAATCAACCCGGGTTGTCAATAAGAGTGGACTTGTCAGATATTACGGTATCAAAAACATGGAAGATTTTGGATGTATCACTACAATAAAAGACTTAGGATTTTATATGCCTGGGTCAGTGAAAAAATTTGCTGAAATTTTTCAGTTAGGATCATAGTAGCGGGGGAATAGCTAGGGTTGGTTGATCTTGTCTATATTTTTCATGAAAGTTTTAATATTGACCAATATTTTTGTCTGTAAATTATCCATATCAATGTTTTTAAATGTAATTCAAAGATTGTATTCATGCATGATTGATATGTAAATAAAGAGTATACGTAATTTACAAGATTGCAGGAAAACTCAAACAGCAAATTTTTCAAGAGTTGATATCAATCTTTATTACTGAAACATTCAAATTTCTTTTCCAAACTGCAAGATTTTCTGATATATTTTAACATATATTTGCATCTTTTGGAAAGCCTATAGCCGAACGTAATTTTTTTTCAGTGCATTCGTGACATTCTATATTATTGCACGGGGTAAAAATTCATAAGCAAATATTGCTCAATGTTTTGTAAAATATTCGCCAAGGGAAATACATATAAATGCAAACAGGATTTATTCAGAAGTTTAATTGGAAACGTAACGCATTTTTCTTCATTTTTCACTGGGATCACTAACGGGAGAAATAGACATTGCATAATCTCAAACTCATAGTTATTTATAACAGTTGACCAACCTGGGATTTGATTTACGACTAAAGCAAACCATTGGAGAATATATATTACTGGTAAAATACTGATGAATATTCTTTGAAATAAAAAGAATGAATGTTACTGCTTGAACCAAGTAAATACAGGCAACAATCAATAAATCCCACTAACATAACAAGTTATTTTGAGAGTTATTGGGATAACACACAACTTTTTCTTTATATTTTCTCGTATATATATATATATATATATATATATATATATATATATATATATATATATATATATATATATATATATATATATATATATATATATATACATATATATATATATATATATATATATTTAGTGGTATATATTCTAATACTTATATGCATATAGATGGATATATATGTCATTTATCAAATGTGTACATATATACGTGCGTGTGTGAATGTATGTTTGTGTATGTGTGCGCACGTGTGTGTGTGTGTATGTTTGTGTGTGTGTGTGTGTGTGTGTGTGAGAGAGTGTGTTTGAAACCATCGACCATAACTGTCAATATCGGTTGTTCAAGTTTTTGAAATAGATCGCCCATCTGGCTATGTATGTGTGAAACATGCATACAGGCCGTACCGTTGGAGCTAGATGGCTGAGAGTTCAAACGTTGACTCCTCATAATGTTCTTCGTCGTTGTTTGAAAATCTCCTCTAAATAGGATCCTAGTGGGAATCCAATTTGCAATTTCATCTTATATTGAACCCTTGGTTTATCTCAGCAAACATGCAGGCTTGTTTTTTTTCCAAACTTCGACACTCTTTGTGATCACTTACCAACAAGAAACCAAAAATTGGCCTGTTTATTCAATCCCAATTTTGTTAATTGATCATCCCAAACATGGTATGCCTCTAAACGACATTTGTTCCATGACCTTTACTGTAGAGTTACTCATCAGGCATCTCTTTTTTTCTCTATCTCTTTCTCTTCTTTTCTTTTACTCTATATCTATATGAGTGTGTGTGTGTGCGTGCATGTGTGTGTGTATATGTGATATTTTCATATTGTGAAAAATAGAAAAAAAATAGACGTATATGAACTGGGGTAAATTCAAAAATCAGATCCAGGGAGTAATTATGATAACACAGTACTTCATTCTCGTAGATACGTAAAAAAGGAGTTCCCTTGATCTCTGGCTTTTTATGGTTTATTTAAAGAAAAAATCTTTTGATACAAAATAAACGATGCTATAAAAAAAGAAAGGTGAGTGCATAGAATTTGTCTGATATTCTTGACAAATACAATTGAACTCAGATACATAGATACAATGAACTCCCATATATCCACGCATACCTGAGACACATACTCAAGTAAAGTAAAGCTTTCGGAACTAATCCGTAAACAATCACTATTGGTGCGTGTTCAATCCTAACTATTGTGCAGTCATTTAGTACAGGTAACCTCCCTTTTCTCAGAAGGAGTTTAACAAAGGGCAAAAATAGTGATCGGCGTTCATTTTGCAGGATGCGTTATAGAGTTAACGGGCACATTCCCATTTTCTATGAATCAATGGATTGAACTAAATTTTTTACCTGGTGACTTTCGGGGCGCTTATTAACCAATACAATATAACATGAACCCTGGATGTACGCATATATGTATCTCGTATTGATAATGTGAATATATATATATATATATATATATATATATATATATATATATATATGAACACACATACATACACATATATGTACACACACACAGACACACACACACACGCACACACACGCACACACACGCACACGTATATATGTATGTATGTATGTATGTATAGCATTAAAAAAGTTTTGGAATACGTTCACCCAGATTAAGTGATAAAGACAGAGCAATAGCATTGATAGAATGATCCATAACGTTCGGCTGGAAAATATTTGGTATGAATAGAAATACCTGACCAAATGATAACAGCTACGTCGTACAGATGCAGAACATAGGACAAACAAAACGAACTGAAAACTTACACAAAATGACAGAGAAGCATGAAAAGTGCGACGATAAAAAAAAATCTCCAATCTAAAAAAAAAAAGTCAACATTAATCCGATGGTTGACAATGGTGAAACATCTGAATGATCAAGCTATACAGAGGGAGATTGGTTGAACACCCCAGAAGGAGTGACAATTTGTGGAAGAAAAGTTAGACTGATTGGTGCACAAGGGACACTTAGAACACGATGAAGTGATGAGGTAGAAAGGTTTACTCAAAAACTTGACAGAGGCTAGCGCAATCGTTGTCACCATTGAAGGATATTGTAGAGGCCTTTGTCTAACTGACTCACATTTATTGTATTGCCCATGATGATGATGATGATGTTGACGATCGATGATATCAATGATCATGATATCACAGTAAGTGAGAACTCTATAGAGTTTTGTGTATGAGTTGGTCTCTTGAAAACTCAGAAAAAAATTAATGCTGATAAAAATAAATATTAAAAGTACATTCTCACGGTTGATAGATTGATGTCTCCTCATCAACAAGCAGATATATATCGATTCAATGTACAAAAACGAATTCAGCTCGAATATACGTTCTGATATTTATGTATATCAAAAGATATACTTTCGCATTTCTTTGTATACTGGACCTTCCCATGACAGGCTCAAAGATATTTATGTGTTTCCAATAAAAAAAATCTCATATCTTTAATTAAGTTCGATTCTTTCTCCTCCCCCTTTTAATATGTCTGATGCAATCAATACATTTTCTCTATAAGAATGACATGCAATTGCTCTCTGTCAAAGATAAAACAAAATCTGTCAAGGCACAGTGAACAGCAAAACATGTTTGGTTAGTCATTCGATAGGAACTATAAATTGATTGGCTTCTTTTGGCAGCATGTTGTGTTGGGGTGAGCAATTAATGTGCTACTCTTTTTACGCTTTCCAAGGGAGGTATCACCAAAGAAGTTTGAATTTTCAAGTTGGAAAAACAAGCATGAATGCCACTAGGATCAATTTATCATGCACTTACTTAGCAAAAAGTACCAACTGAAAAGAAACATACTTAGGATTGATTCTTAGACCTAATTAGGAGTGATTGTTGGAATTTTAGCCCTCTAGCTGGATTGGTACAACTTGCGTATGTGATAGATGCGAAGCTAGTCAGTCTGACTGACTTATAAACTACAGAAACTTTTGTGGACAGTTTTGATGAGAGTTTCTAAAATCAGATGCCTGTTTAACCATCCACTGCGTTCGTCTTCACATTTGCCCTGTCCACAAAAACAAACCAAAAGCAACCTTGTATATACATTCAAATAACAATCAACCGAAGTAATGAGAACATGATACAGACATACCCTGCGTTTTCGATGTTGGCTTCAACCATCTTTGCCTTCACGGAAGACTTACATTCGTGCAATATTTCACTGTCATCGGGAACTGCAATTAAAAGATTGGTCTTTCTCCTCAATAATGTTAATTCTAACTGGAATCCAATGCAAAATTTTTCTCGAGTATACAATTTAATGGTAATTACTACATCGATTTGATAGGAATTCCCTACTTTTGGATCGTGGTTTGAACCCGTATTTTCTTTTCATCATCATCATCGTCATCATCATCATCATCATCATCATCATCATCATCATCATCATCATCATCATCATCACTTTTATTGACTGCTGTTCGACATAATCCTTCCCTATGATCTGTTAATACTCTCTGAACTTGTTGAGTTCGTGTCTCCATTTTATACTCTACTGGTCTTGATTTGCATTTGATCTCTAGGGATTCATGCTGCGAATTGTAATGTCAAGTAGTTGTCAGTCATTCTTTCAATGTGGCTATGCCAGTGCCATCTCAGTTCTTTAATGGAGTCTATGATGTCTCAGGCTCTTGTTTTTTTCTCTGATATATTGTGATTTCAAGATGTCTCTATGTGAAGTTGTGCACGATTATTTCATGTGCACGTTCCATAGTTATTCGTCAGTCTTTTGGTTTGGTCCCATGTTTCACGTCTATAGATGATTATCGGGGAGATGGTTTTATATCCATCTTAGGACTGATAAGATTTTATTGTTTTTGATGGGTGAGCTCGCTATGCCAGAGGTGTATCATTCTAGTATAATTATTTTATCAACTCCTTCCCATTTTTAGAGTTTCATATAGATTTGTTGTCTTAGGTAGATTTAGCAGTCTACTTTGTCCACTTTTGTGTTTTCCATTTTGTTGCACATGACTTCCTTCCCAAAGTTTATGTGAAGACTAACTTCCCTGTTTTATTCATCAAGCGTAATTTGGAGGTCTTGCTAGTTCTCTGCAAAAGAGACAATGATGTCTGCAAATCACCGTCTGTTCTTATTTTTCTATCAATTTAGATTCTGGAAAATCATCTTGAAGCAGGCAGTGAAGAGTTTTAGTGAACTGGTATCACATTGTCTCACCTGTACTTAGACCTGAAGTCTCTGTGTAGCCTGGAAAAGCAGCAAATATAATTGCATTTTTGTTTCAGTATTCTGACACGCACGGGGTATTTACCTTGTGGTAGCCTCAAAGACTTTGGGAATTTCCATCTAGTCGGTCGAAAGCTCTCAACGTCGACGAATGCTACAGTGAGTGGTATTTCATATTCTCCTTTCTCTCCTAATTGATATATCGAATGTATACGGTCAATGATCGAGTACTTTCCGATGTATACCAGTGATTAGTTTTCATCTAGTGTATTAGTGATGCAGCTGGTGATAATTTTGATGAAAAGTACGTAGATACAGTTGAGTAGACTAGATGGTCTGTGGTTGTTGGAGTGTTTTTTTTTTTTTAATGAAATAGCATTATGCCTGCAGTATTCTAAACTTCTAGGGCTTTACTTGATTTTAAGCATGATATGAATAGATGGGCTAGTGTCAAGATAACGAGTAGGTCAATGGCAATGTTATTTCGTCCAGGGGCTTTTCTTTTTTTTTGTTTGTTTGATGGCCTGTTTCACTTACCATGGCGTACCTTCTGAGATATCTGCCAACTGGTTGCTTGCGTCGTGCATACTATGTTATTTGTTTTGCAGTTCTTGTTCGAAGGAGAGAAGTTTTGGTAAAAGTTCTGGACCCATTTAACGTTCTCGTCTAAGTCTATTGTTTTATCACCATTTTCTTCTAGTTCATTAGCCATTTGTTTCTGTTTTGTATTGAGAGTCTTGATGATTACATTGAAACTCCAACCTTTTTCGAAAATTGTTTTGGGGATTGCTAACGTGTACCTTCTTCTGCCTTATTTTGTTTTTTTTGGATAGTTTTATATAGTTTGTTTTCTTTGGAATTATATAATGATAAAGCTGTGTAACTGTTACCAGTAACAGTGAAGGAGACAGAGGGGATGAAAGATGAATTGTTACTTCACAAACTCAAGGTCTAATTCAGTGGAGATAGCAATCGACAGAAAGAATATATATATATATATATATATATATATATATATATATATATATATATATATATATATATATATATATATATATATATATATAATGATAGAAAGAGAGAGGGTGAGTGAGAGTGAGTGTCGGACAGGAAGAGAGAAAGAAGTAGAGGGGAAGAAAGAAAGAGAGGTAAAAATTGGAAGAAGTTACAGGGAGGAATATACGTCTTTTGTTACTGGCTATAAAAAAGAAAGGAAGTACGGAGAAACACTGTGGAAAAGGTAGAAAGGAAAAGAGAAGAAAGATAATTCAACCGCATATTTTGATTTTTTCCTTTATTTTCATCATTTTGTTTAATTCCATAGATAATTAAATTATGATGGAAAATTGTAGAAAAATCACAAAACTATCTCCATGTACATTCATTTATATGTTAATTCATTTTGTTAATACGATTTCATCATCATCCTCTTCGCGCCCTCATAGACTTTCCCTGAGATTCGCTGAACCTCTACATTGTTGGCCCCACAGAACCAGTTCATATTGAACTTTTCTAGTTTGTCACGACCTTTCATTTTCAGCCGGCCATAATTTTGCATTTGAACTCCTGGGATCCACATTGTGAGTCGTGATGTTTAGCAACTATCTGACATTCTAAATACATAAGCCCATTTCCATTTGAGTTTCCTAATGGGTTCTCTGGTATTTCTGACTTCTATTTCCCCTCTGAAAATCTCATTAGCCTAAAAAGAGGAGAATATAACCTATGCTTCCTTCTGATAGTCATCTGCGGCGCTGGGACACGAAATCTAACCTAACTGATAACCGTACATTGTGCTTATGGAATAATCGTGCTCAGTATCACTCGGTAGAATACAGTACACAGATATATTCACTCAGTTGAATATGGATAGAAAATGCACTTTTCATAGGAAAATGTAAAGTCGAGCTTTTGATCCCTGAGTTGTATGAAGTTTGATTTTCCTAGATGAATAGAAAGAGGGAAACATTATTCTTAAAGGCCTGAAAATTAAATTGTAATCTCAAATCATGTCCAGAATTTTAGAAAATAAGTCGTGAGTAACTAGAATAATGAAAACTATAAGATGATTGATAGAAGTTCTTGTCCAAGACTGTTTCTAGCTAGTAGTGACGATGAATCGGAATGCACCTCTTGCAGCCTTCAGTCCAAGATCAAGGTATTGTATATGTTCTTCTCACGTAAGAGAAACAGTATTAATTACCTTAGTTTAACTTCAAACATTAATATGAATTCAATTTGATTATTCCAAACCATATTATAATTCTGTCTGTCTGTCCTTGCCGACCACGAAATCTACTATACTTAGACAATGAGATTTTCTGTGCATATGGATTGGATCCGAAGGGGAAATGTTTCCAACAAATAAGTTTTTGAAAACCACTTTAAAATATGTTTTGAGGAGAAATCAAATGGGGCATGCTTATTTGCATGATTATTCATCGATGGAAAAAATGATTTTTGATGATATGATAAAACGCATTTTTCAGGAGAAAAATGTGATGTAATTGAATAATATTTTTATCATTCTTTCCTTCAACTAGATCTTTGGAGATAAAAATGTTGACTGCAATTTTTTTCCAAAAAAAGGTAACACTCATTTGAACATATCTCACATCCCAATGGTCATTGTTTTGATTAATGTATATTTTGATTTAATACCATTATGGTACATTTTTCCAGACCATAAATTTGTGGATCAGAGTTTTTTTTTTCAGATAACTTTTATATTCACTTTTAAGGATCGAAATCAGTAAGGAATATTCATTTTTCACTTTTAGTGGTAGGAATCAATGGGAATTTCTTTTCACTTTCCGGGTTCAAAATGCAGAGGATGATTCCTATATAACTTTTGGGTCAATATTAAGAGGCAATTTTTCCCCAGTTTTAGTGGATCAAAATGCAAAGGATTTTGTCTTTTTTATACGAATCAAAATTGAAGGGAAAGTTTTTTTTTCCACTTTCAAAGGTTTCAATCTGAGGGATCTAATCTAATTTTATAGTGTGAAACTGAGGAGATAAGATGATGTTTTCCCATTCAGTAGTCATAATTGTGAGGAAGTTTAGCTCCCCACTTCTTGGGGTCAAAATCTGGATTTTTTTTTTCCATATTTGGGTGTCAATATCGACTTGGATTTTCATTTTACTTTCGGGTCAGAGTTGAGAGGGGAATTATTTCCATGTGTAACCCCTTCCCTTTCTTGCATTACCCTTTTTTTTAGTAACAGTGCCATTTTTTAGATCTTACCCATCTTTTCTTCAAGATCACATTTCGATTTTCAACATTAAATCCTCTCCGTCTAAACTTTTTAACATCAGTCCTCTTATTTTCACACCACCTTTTTTTTAACGTAAGCCTTACCCTTTTTTCTTGCCGTAATATCCATTTCAAATCCCCCCTCCCATGATCCCCCCTTTTCTTTCACATAAGCCTGACCCTTTTTTCACATTAACCAAAAATCTTTCTCCGAATCAGCACTCAACCCCTCCAACATTAACCTCTCTTTATTTTGACAATGTAAAAATTGTAAAAAAAAACAAAACTATTTTAAAGTCGAATCAAATCAAATACCATCTGATCTCCATTTAATTGTCTTTGTATTTCTTTTCAGACAGCAATTTATCGCCCCCCGTTACAGCAAATATAAAGCCAAGTGAATTTGAATAGATTTCAAATTATAGGAACGAAAGTCCTTCATTTCATTTATTGCCGTCATTGAAAACCATGTGATATAACATTGCAGTTTCCAATTTTTCATCATCATCATCAGTTACCATTCTCCTGTCTTTTTCCATGACTAGCCCAAATTTTGCCAATATTTGCAATGTGTTACCGGCATACCTATCTATCTCAGCCCCTTACTGCGTATCAAGTGATTCCTAACTGATTTTATAGTCCGATACTGAACAAAAGTATTTGGTTTAAAAAACAGATGGTTTATGTATAGAATATGGAGTCGCCTTCTTATATCCATAGGGTTGAAATTAGCATTCTTTATGGGTGTATGATTCAGAATTGAATGTCTATGAAGATCGGATTATCCCCGACCCCTTGATGACTATTGAAATCTAAAATTGGTACAGTTCAGGAGTAGATTTATTTCCTTGTATCCAAAATCACGAATTTGTGAAAAAAAAGAAAAAAAAAGAAAAGAAAAACAAACAATTCTTGCTGGATATTCGATCATGGAAAGCATTTTTTATGAAAATGTATCCCTATTTTTTCAACAATATATATATATATATATATATATATATATATATATATATATATATATATATACTGTAAACATTGAAAATGCATGAAAACTTTTTTGTGTTGCACCATTCACATTCATTTCCCAAAATTTATGTAATTTCTGTCAATGTTTTTCCCCTGTTTTATTTTGTTATTATGGTGCAATACATCAATTTTCTCTCTCGGGAGCATCAGTTGTTTACCATGTAACTGTTTCAGGCATTCTAAAAACATAACCGTTATATTAAGATGGTATCCCAACAGTGTTGATCGAACATCAATTCATTTTCTTAATATACGTATATATATATATATATATATATATATATATATATATATATGTATTCAAGAAATGGACATTTTGGTCCGCCCCAATGAATTGATCTTCCGTACACGGTTAGTATATCACTAAATTTAGACTCCATAAATAGAATAAATAATTAAACAAGAAAAAGATTAGCGTTAAAGGTAGTTTTTTGAACTTTTGCATTACTGAAGGCTGTTTAGCTTGATGGTGAGAGAATCACCATGTTTATGCAGTTACCCTGGCTATCAATGGCAGGTTTGATTCATGCTGTAGCCCCATTTTCTTCAATTGTTTATTCCATTCATGCAATCTGAATTGAGTGCAATATTAACAATGCAATAACAGCGTATCATTTCAATACATGTTTCTATATAATATAACGCAATACATACATACATACATACATACATACATACATACATACATATATATATATATATATATATATATATATATATATATATATACATATATTTTTTTTTCTTGAATTTTGGAGTTTAATGCAAGGTTAGGAAAAGGGGAAGAAGCAGGTTGTTGAATAGTTTACTGAAAGACCAGGAAGTGGGAAAAGAAAGTTAGGTATGTTAATAACAGGGGGCGAGAGAAGGGGTAATAGAAGAATAGCTCATAAAAGATTAGAAGAATGAAGTTAGGTAGTTGTAGTGGTGAGAAGAGATGAGAGGGGAATTTTTCGTACTGCCCTCATTTGATGTTTAGAAAAAATGGCAGGTGAAAGATCATGGTGTGGGTAACTCTTTAATGATGAGACGTTGTGACGGCTCAGCATTGGTGGGGACGGCAAACCAAAGACTCATGTTGAGATTCGAACTATAATTTTCTCTGTACGACCGAAAAATACAACAATAGTAGCCGTTTCAAGAAAAAGTCCCTAGAGAGAGAGAGAGAGAGAGAGAGAGAGAGAGAGAGAGAGAGGGAGAGGGGGAGAGAGAGAGTCAGATTTTGTCGGTTTTCAATTAACGGGGAGAGAGAGAGAAAGAGAGAGAGAGAGAGAGATTTTGTCGGTCTGCGATTGAGGGGGAGAGAAAGAATGAGAGTAATCAGTCGTCGTACTGCCAGAGGCTAGGGGCATTTGGCACGTAGACCGTCCGTCTGGTCAGCTACTCTGCTACACTGGTAATCTTATGACCAACCTTTGGTCCTTTTAACTTATAGACAAGAGTATCTTTTCTTTCGCTATCTATTTTACTGAATTTACCCAGTCTTTTTTTTTTTTACCTGATACCGAAACTAAACGATTATCTTCTCTTATTTTCTTCATTTTTTTCTCCAGGTTTCGTACGTAAACTAAACTTATTATTTGTTTTACTTCGCTGTAAGAATTCTTTCATTCCGTCTCCTTTTTATCAACCCCTTTTTCTTTCTTTTTCATAATGTCTTTCTAATCGAGAGGCTGTGACTGGCTAATTATCTTCGGAGGTTCCAATCGAGTATGCTTTATTTTGTCAATAAATCTACTTGAGATGTTTCTATTGCCCTTTTGATATCTGGAAAGGGTTTCACTGTAATTTATCTTCGACCAAGTATGTAAGTATTCTTTACAAATCTCAATACAAAAGCATCTTCAACAATAATGCTATCTAAAAGAAAAATCTAGTCGTTTTATCCAAATGAAGAGAGAAATCAACTCTGCATTCTTTGGGAGGTTTTCAATTGATTATTTTGATTAATTAAATGATTTTTGCAAATTCGAAAACTAAAAAATGAATTACAACTTATTTTTGATTTTCAAACTCTGTTCAAGGGTACTTGAAGTAATTTCATTCATTCTTTTTGTTTGTAAATAGCAAACAATATCATTAGTGAGATATTGCTGAGGGCTGGTCATAATGTTGGTTGTATGCGAACGCGAATTTCGGTTGTGTACTTTGTACACTAAACTTTATACACTAGTGCTTTGCTTCTATGAAATATGTATGTGCTCATACAATTGTTTGAACATTTAAACAGTGAGTAAGCATGTTTTTGTATTATGTTATATATATTTTTATCCCATTCCTTCACAGAATCTTCACACAGTCGAAAGTCTTGAACGATTCTAATTCCATAATTTAATTCATGTTTTGATGCAACCAATCATCTCAAGTCGCATCATGAGGTATGTTGGATAGTTAGCGGGAAAAGGAATGGCCGCATATACAATAGTATAAACCACTCTCCTCTGACTGCATTACCTGCTTTTGCAATAGCAGTTAAATCTACATTCTGTGATCCAAACTCCAAGCATAGATTTATAGATAGATAGGATGTATTTGAGCTCACTATGCCGAAGGCTTGCCATCCCAGTGATCCGATTTTCTCCTCTTTTGAGGATTTCATGAAGATTTGTTGTCTTGGGTAGATGTAGTGGTCTACCTTGGCGAATTTCTTTGATAAACCAGACAATCCCAGTAATCTTAAAAAGAAGTGTGTACAACCAATGCATCCCCCGATAGTCACTTATTGAGCTGGAACCTAACCTAGAGACAGACTTGCAAGCTGATAAGTATGCAACGTATGCATGAGAGAATCTTGCTTAGCCTCACATGGAGAGATCACAAAACAGCACCGTATAAAAGGAAGAAAACGAGAGTGCGTGACATCATAGAAACTATTTAAAAACTCAATGGCAATGGGCAGGCCATTTTGCAGGAATGAAAGACAACCGATGTACATCATGTCTCGCAACATAGATCCCCAGAAATCACAAGAGAAACCGAGGCCAACAGAACTCAAAATGGAGAAATGAACTATACAATCTCAGGAAATACTGGCTCCACGACACCTATGAGAGAGAATCATGGCGAATCCTTAGGAAGGTCTATGTCCAACGAAGGACGTTAGAAGAGTGATAATGATGATGATAATGATAAGAATGTGTTTACTCGCAGACCTACATCCTTTCGCTTAAAAAAGTATATTTCCTATTTGCAATTGAGGCCAAAAAGCCAAGATTCTGCAGATCTCTAATTGCTCGTCGTCCGGTGGCTTTGGGTATCTTTGTGGGTTCATGATTCATTCGGCGTCTCCATCTGTCAAATTGTAGATGCAGCAGTGAATTGTATCTTCTATGTTCAGTAGGGGAGAATGGATTCTCCTTATTCTATTCACTCTGTCTCTCCACTCACTTCATCGACTACCATTGACAAGTCGGAACCGAAATGCCTTCGAAATTCTATGTGGGTACAAGATTCATTTATAGCTTCCATCTGTCAAACAGTGAACGCAGCAGCGATTCGTGTCTTCTATGTTCTGTAGGAGAGAATGGATTTTCTCATTTTATTCATTCTTTCTCGCTATCGGTCGACATTTATAAGCCAGAGCTAAAATGACTGTATAGAAAGCATTCATGTGAAACTCATCTCAACTCTGCCCTTAGCCAAAATTTAAGCCTATTTCTCTTCTACTTGTGCACTCTCTTGTCTGCATGCTAGTACCAACGGATATTTCTTTACATCTGGACATTAATGCAAAGTAGCCCAAGCTGTCTGAAGTTGCTTTTTAAAGTACGCATCTATCTGAAAATACCAAATATATTTTCTAAATTCTCGTGTCAGCTGTATGGAAAGCATTCACATGAAGTTTATCTCAACTGTACCATTAGTTGAAATTCGAGCCTGTTTCTCCTTTGTCTGGATACTAGTGCCAAATAAAAATTCCAAACATGATTACATAGTAGACAAGGACTTTCAATATGCTTTTTAAAGGAAATTTCTATCTCAAAATGCCAATCGAAAAAAAAAAGTTTGAATATCCTGGGTTGAATTTCTAAAACAAATATATTGACTCTTTCATTGCCTCTAATAATTCATATTGGTTTGGCTGATTCTGGTAGTAAAAGAAAGAATCAAACGATTATCACGATGACATTTTGGCGTCGGCAACATTTGAACCGTTATTTGTGAGTTGTCTTTCGACGATTATGAAAAGAAAACTAAAAGAAAAGTTCACTAGTCAGGAATTCAAACAACCCTGCGGATGGGAAGAATTGCTATTAAATGGTTAATCTTTTGAAAAGGGTCATGTTCTCCGATAATTTGCTTTCAAAAATGCAGAAAATTTTGGGGAAAAAGCTGAAAGTATTTTTCTCGCCGGAAGGTATTATATTTCTGGAATATCCAAAGGAATAATGAATCGAAAGAAAAACAAATAAAAAAAATCGTTCTGACTAGCTTTTCTCGTGATAACAGGCAAGCGACGCCCTGACCAGCCGAAAAAGCCAGGTTTAGCAACAAGGGCTCTGAAAAACCAAGATCGCTGCATGATAGAGTTATTTAGAATTGAGCGGTATTTTTAGAAAGACAAGCCAGCGAGAAACAAAGACGATTTGCAGTATCGCCGTTTGATGCAAGCGTAAGATCCGATGCCCTGATAGACATTGTATGCAATCCTATATATTTCCCCGGTTACTTTGTGCATATGCATGCTCCAGCGTACACGGACATGAGTACGACTGCATTTTATTCTTGGTTCTAATGCGTATACCCGGCTTGCTGCATCACTTTCCCGCGGGTTAAAATAGACACGGACAAGTTA
Organism: Thysanoteuthis rhombus; assembly: GCA_963457665.1. Lineage (NCBI taxonomy): Eukaryota > Metazoa > Mollusca > Cephalopoda > Oegopsida > Thysanoteuthidae > Thysanoteuthis > Thysanoteuthis major. The sequence continues at coordinate 43,658,307 of OY735206.1, forward strand.
TTATACGTGGTGGAAATATGCCTATACGGTAGCTTCTAAAAATGGTAGCCATTTACGATTGTGTAAGGAAATAAATGTTCTAGGAATGCGAATTCGGTGGATTGCTTGTTGTCAAATGTGTGGACCAGGATCTGAATTTAGATTCTAGACTCAAGAAAGATATCCGGGATGGAAGGTGTTTTTTTTCCTCAAATCTCTTACTATACCTTCATTCTTTATATTTATGTTAATAAGAGCTCTTCTTTTTCTTATTCTCGTTCTCGTTGTTGTTGTTGTTGCTGTTGTTGTTGTTGTTTTGTTGTTGCTGTTGTTGTTCTTCTTCTACTTCTTCTTTCCTCCTTCTTCTTCTACTTCTTCTTTCCTCCTTTTTCTTCTTCTTCTTCTTCTTCTTCTTCTTTTTTTTTCAAACCAGTTGCTCAGTGGTCAAAGGTGTACACTGAGTGACAGCAAAACTCTCCAGGTCTCTAGCACTCCTCTTCAAAGTTTCACTGTCCACAGCAGTGTTATGGTTCACAGTTTCAGACTGGTTGCCCGGTGGTAATTGCTGACAAGTTTTATCAGGTCTTGTGCCTTCCTCTCATATTTCCCTCTCGTATCACAAAGGTGCAGTGGTTTCTCCATCACTATTTGTGGCGAGTGGTATGTTTGTTAATATTCCTCTTTTCTCCCCATATTTTCTCTCAGTTAGGCCATTGCTAACAGCTGGGGTCATATTTCTCATAGTTTTCAGCACTTTCTCCCGTATCCATGCCTTTCTCAGCAGTGTTGTGGTCTGTATAATTTCAATCCATCCTTTGTATTCGTGGTTCTTCAAAATTCATTGTTTTTTTGTTTTTTTTTGCAGTGCATTCTTGTTGCCTGGTGGTCACCTCTTAAAGACACTTTCCCAGTTTACAACGGTGCCTGGTGGTCATGGCTTTACACCATTTGCCTAATGGTCATTGCTGAAGGCTGAGTCCAGGTATTTCTCTAGATTTTCATTCTATTTCGTATCTACTCCTCGATCAACAGTCAAGGCGACCTCTATAATTTGACATGTTTCCCATCTTCTGTCGTCATTATTATTATCATTATTATTATCATCATCATCATTATTATTATTATTATTATTATTATTATTATTATTATTATTATTATTATTATTATTATTGCCGTTATTGTTGTTGATAGTATTATCAGTGTTGTTGTTATAGTTGTTGGTTCTGATCTCAGTTAATGTAAGTCACCAACCCAAGACACAGAGCTACCAGCCTTGGAAGTTATTACAGTCTGATCTTTAGTGAAGAAATGGGTTGCACGGCTTTCACATTTCCAGATGTAAAACTTTCATGAGCATACTCCTAAAAGTGAAAATAAGGAAATAAGACATATTTTCTCCATCTCATATATGCTGGGGATTCCAGGTATGCTGTTGGCAAGTTCAGTGGTCCCTTCTCAAATAATCCAAGGTGCTCGTACGACAAGCAATATCATTTTGGCCCGGTTTCTATTTCAAAGACTTAATATGTTTTTTTTATATCCCTTAACAGTAATATCTCTATCCGTTGGACAGTCATATGTACTTGGACGCTCGATATTTTTTCGAAGTCTTCCACTACAATATGTGGCCTGTTCGCGTTCATAATTCTGATTATTATAATTTTAATCCCATAAGATGATAACATTTATTTCATGATATTTCTATTCTTTCCCATCACATCAATCAGATTTTCATTCGTCTGAGATAAATTAGATAATGAAATACTAGTAGAAAATCAATAACCATTCACATTTAATTTATTATACACTTCAGATGATATTACTGATGTATGTGCATGAAGATGATGACTTGGAGCATATAAATGCTCCATTGGAGTTCAGATGAAATAAATCACCAAATTAATATGGCTCGATTTGAAATTCTTTGATGAGTATGTGTGCATGGACTAAATGGGCCGATTTTTTGGAGGAAAATCGACAGCAGTCCGAATCTTGCTGTAAAGGGTTGCTTATTTCCGATACACACTACTAGAATGGCAGTCTAATATTAGTTCTAAAATTCTATATCCAAAACCAATAACTATCACTTATATTTTGAGAGAAACACTATATGTAAGTTTTCATATGGAGATCAGCGATAGCGATTTTCATCAGATTTCCATCTCTTCCTGTAGTATCATATATATATCTAGAACAACTCCGATGTCCCACTTGTTTTTAGTATCTCAAGCAGGTTGTTTTTGATGGTCAAATGTCTGTTCCAGGTTTTCTGAAGTTGATTAGTACGACCATCACTAATACCACCTCACTCTTTGAGCAAAGTCCTATATTCTAACTTTTTCTCCCAATTTCACTACATGGCAAACTGGAACAGATACAACAATATTGTTTTGCTGAGTTTCAACCGAAGGATGAATAGTTATCTCTGATTACTTTCTATTATTTCCATCATCGTAGCGTATTATTGCTATACTCAAGTCGCTCATTTTCGACTGTTAATCTTACAATATGAATTATGAATTAGAATAAACAAACATCGAAAGCAAGATTAATAAATGCTAGTTGAAAAAATCCAAATACCATTGTTTTTTTTTATCTGTAATATTTTTAGTGTACAGATATAGTCCCTAATTTAGTTGCTGGTTTATTGCTCCCTTTAATATTAATTGTACCACATATCTTTTGCGCTGGTAGTATTTGCCGGCTTCAACAGGTGATCAAGAGCCATCAAGCCAGCTATGTACACAAACACTCTTTTCCTGGCTGATTTCAGTAATGATTTTTTCTAGATAGTTTCTATAGTCCCGAACCCTTTTCCTTCAGTGATGGTTATGCAAATACTAAAGTTATATATTGATTAATTTGCAATTATATTTGAAGCATAACGGATGTTTAATAAACCTAGCATATTTTGATATGATACAATTATGTCAGATCATCAAATGTATTGCAAGATATTACGTTTGGAACCCATAAATCTGATGAAAATGACATAAGCTTTGAAAAGATATACAGCTGCCAAAATGAGATATTTTTGTCAAAGGTGTGGCTCTGCCATTTTGAAAAAAAGTTTGCATGGTATAGCTCAGTCTAGCACAAGGCTAAATATATAGATTAGACGAGATGGTAAGATTGTATTGTACCTGGCTTCCAGTAAAGATCCCCCTGTATCGACCCTGGAAATCACCCTTTGGAATCTCGACATTCAATCTTGGTTTGAACTCCAAATGCTGGTTCCGGCCAGAATGCAACAAATTTAACCGCTGAACGAGTTCTTTTGGTCAATAGCCTAAATGAAAGCTTAAAAGTCGTAAATATCTGACGCTATTTCGTATCAAATAACGACCAACCATTAATGTATCTGCATTTACCACATTGCAATAATAGTTTACCTTAAATTTTGATTCTGGTTTTCCAAGTGCTTTACAACTTCACCCGGATAGTTAAAAAAAATTAATGTTTTCAATGACATCTATTGATTCTTATTGCGATTATTCCTTAGGCATGAAATATTCGTTTGAAAGTGTTATTTGTATCTATTGAAAACTGAGGTCATTTTTGCTACGTAAAAACTGTTTAAGCAACATGTCCACGTTTCAACAATTATTAGTGAGCCTAAAGACCTTTTGAAACAGTCTCGTTCATCATCATCATCATCATCATCATCATCATCATCATCATCATCATCATCATCATCATTCTTTCAACATCTGTCGTTGGATATAAACTTCCCTCAGGATTTGCTAATTTTTTCTCAATTTGTCGGGGTCGTATCTCCATCTTTTTTTTCCGTCGGCTTCGGTAACGTATTTGATCTTTGGGGATTCAAGTTGTGAGTACTGATGTTCATCAGCTGTTTGCCATTCTTGCAACACGACTTACCCATTGCCATTTGAGTTCTCAAATGAATCCCTGTAATGAGATGGTGCCATGTGATCACTTCATGTGAGGTTGACCATGACTCGTACATTTGCACGTTGCATGTTTCCAAGTTTTTTTGCTTATATTCCATGTTTCAGCTCCATAGGTGACTATTTTGGGACTAATGGGATCTCATTGTTTTTGAAGGTTGACTTTGCTGTGCCAAAAGCTAGCATTCTGCAAGTGTCTACATACACATACTTAACACATAGTTGATATTTTGTTTCGTGATAGGAATACATAGATAGATATCTCATCCAAAGCTCGCATTGGTTCTATTTCGAGCCCAGTTGGAATATAGGATTTCGAATTCTGATTTCCTTGGGAGAAACGTTCCTCTCAACAGGAATATCGATATAACACAGTCCTCTTTGTACTATTTTCTCACTAGGTGTTACACTGGGCTTAATAAATATCGGAAACATAACAAGTTTTATTGAAAGAACCAAAACAACTTTGAACGTGATATATCTCGCCCCAAGAGATCTTAGCAAGGAAATTTTAGACACATATCATCGATCATTCAACGAGTGTTTCTTGTGGTGTTTGGTTTTTAATACGTTGCATTTACGATCGGTCTTATATTTGCTGGTCTTCTTACGTAGGATTTACACTCTGATTCTACAAGCTCGTGCATACTATTTTTGGTGATATCCGCAAAATCTGAGATTTCACGAGACCCCTCGAACTGCTTGCACGCACACGAGCGGATGTGTTGGGGTTGATGCAAAATCAATTACTTTCCCGGGAAAAGGAAATATGTTGTTAGCGGCACCCTGATCTTATCCTTATCGGACATGATCGATCCGTGTTTTATCCCCTGTCCACATAACCATTCATCCCCACGGTCGACATCGATAGATCCATGTGCTTACAGTGACGCTTCCCGAATGACCTTCGCCCTTCTTTTATTTCCAGGATTGTACTATGAACTAAAATGTTGCTCTCTCTCTGACAGTTCACGCATAGTTCATTCAGGGTTGCTGCCGAATACAAAATTTCTATTGTAAAGCGAACTGTTTCCTTTTAATCAATAACTGAACCTAACGAACATCTTGCAAGACAGTATTGCTTAAGAAGTTAGTCGCACATACATACTGTGCTCATTGGTTTGTGTCATTCTTATCAGCTATCCGACCTATCAGTCAAATATTTCCTGTTCTATACTGCGTATAAAACAGGAAATATTTCCTTTATATATAAGTTATGTATCCGTCCATCTGTAAAACGTTTTTATATTTTTGGGGTTTTTTTTGTTTTTGTCCAGATTAGAACCCATTGGATATTGCATTTTTTTTCCACAAATGCGTGAAAATCAGGGTTCACTCAAATTACAACATCTTTCATTTATTTTCTGGCTTGGAACACCTCTATTTCAAGAGTATTCAATAAAAAGGTATGGAACACCCAGACGTCTGATGAATAGAGCGAGAAAGAGAATATGGACAAGATCAGTCGTCAACAAAGAAATAACTGGCTAATATGCAGGTGAATAAATACAATAATGAATATATATTCTGAGTAAATACAGCGATCATTTCAAGTAACATGATATCGTCACACAGTTCTGGGGTAAGGATTAAACGCTTCTAAAGATACTTATTAAACAATATATCCATTTAGGTGATTTTCACCTAATATTATGTACATTTTTTATTACTGACAGCCGTCATCAATGTGACAGGTAATACTCAAGGATCCATAAAAGATAAGGACTGACCTCGTGTAGAGTTAGGTTTGCAAAATATAATCATTGTGTGAAATCGATCCTCAGAAGAGTCATACATTTGAACATCTGTGAAGTATTAAACCAAATTCATCGTATCTTTTTATATAATAAACATCGTGATTTTTTATTCTCTGTCGGTAACGATGGAAAATTCCACTTGCAGGTATAACTTCTGAGGATGAAAACATTTTCAACTAACAATCTGATAAATGGGACTACCTAATTTGAGTTCAGTATTTCCTTACTGTTTGATCATTGAATGGAAATTCAAATTTATCAGTCCTCTTTTTCACACGGAGCTGATCGATTAGTTTGATGATGATGATGATGATGATAATAATAATAATAATAATAATAATAATAATAATAATAAGAAGAAGAAGAAGAAGAAGAAGAAGAAGAGATGCGACAGTAAATCACATAACTAGTCAATGTAGACAACTCGTCCAGAAGGAGTATAAGCGCAGACATGATAGAATAGCAACAATGATACACTGGGAACTAAGAAAACAAATGGGATTCGACCATGTGGAAAAGTGGTATCAGCACGAACCGGGGGTAGCCCTGGAGAATGGCAACCACAAATTACTCTGGGACTTTTGCATCAAAACCGACCATCTCATCTAGGCAAGAAGACCGGACTTAGTTATCGTAGACAAAAAGAGGAAGACCTGCCAAATAGTAGACGTGGTTGTACCTGCAGACCATAGAGTAAAGGGGAAGGAGAATGAAAAACAGGAAAAATACCAGGATCTAGCGAGAGAACTGAAAAAGATGTCGAACATGAAAGCCAGGGTAGTGCCAATCATAGTTGGCGCACTAGGAACTGTCCCAAAGACACTGAAGGCAAGACCGGAGGAGATCAGGATAGAGGGAAGGATTGAGACTATACAGACCACAGCACTGCTAGGAACTGCGCGGATACTGAGGAAAGTGCTAGAAATATAAAGACTGCAACACTAATTGTTAACAGTGACCTAACAAAAGATGAGAAATGGAAGCGGGAATGGGAACCACAGCACTGGCATAATAGGCAAATGAGAGAAGAGATGTTGGCTGAAGACCTGAGGAGACTTATTGTCACTCAGCCTCTAGAAATGACCACTGGGCAACCGGTGTGAAATTGTAAACTGCAGTATTACTGTGGCCTATGAGAACTAAGAGAGAAGGGCTGGAGACTTGAGGAGACTTGCTGTCACTCAAACTCCAGCGGTTACCACCAGGCAACTGGTGTGAGATTGCAAATAATAATAATAATAATAATAATAATAATAATAATAATAATAATAATAATAATAATAATAATAATATTTCTCCAAAACGAAGGGAAAAGTCAACCACTTAATGTACGATATGAAATTCTTTGCCAAAAACAAAGGAGAACTCGAGACGCTGTTCAACATAGTGAAAGAATGCAGAGTTGACATTGGGACGGAGTTGGAATAGAAAAATGTGCAATTATGGTAATTCACAAAGGAAGGCTCGCAACGGCAGAAGGAATCGAACTTCCGGACAACAGGAAGATTAAAGCACTGACGGTACTAGACCTATCTGAATATCTTAGAGTTCTTGAATTTGACAGGATAAAACGGGGAGAAATGAAGGAGAAAATAAAGAGACAATAACTCTGGAGGATAAAGAAAATATAAAACCAAACTAAACAGCGAAAATCTTATGAAAGGAATCAACACCTGAGCTACATTGGTAGTAAGATACTCAGTACCAATCCTTGAATGGACGAAGAAAGAACTCCAATGGAACAGCAAACAAGGAAGCTTATGACAATGCATAAAGTTTTGCACCTCAGGGATGACACTGATCGACTATAAGTGAAGAGAAAAAAAGGTTGCAGGGGGCTCATCATATGTGTCCCAAGAGCCGAAGCAGATCAAGAAAAGTATATGCAAACATGTATAGACAACATAAAGAGTGTTTAAAGTGGCGCAACACACAACTAAAAAGTAGGAAATAATAGAACAGCACAGCAGACAAGGAAAGGAATATGGAGGAATAAATTACGGAGAATTTGAAATACAGATGCAGGATGTAGCAGATGAGATATCAATGACATGGCCAAGGAAAGGAACCGTAAAAAGTGAAACGGAATTGCAGCTCAAAAGAAATGCAACAGAATAAAAGATCGACGGAACAGACTGTAAATGGCATAACTAGTCAATGTAGTCAACTAGCCAAGAGGGAGTATAATACACGAAAGAGTAGCAACAGTGATACATTGAGAATTGAGTAAACGAATGGGATTTAACCATATGGATAAGTGGTACCAGAGCAAACTGGAGACAAACTTGGAGAATGGAAACCACAACTTACTTTGGGACTTTGACGTCCGAACAGACCATCCCATCCAGGTGAGAAGATCAGGCCTGGTAATCGTAGACAAGAAGAGGAAATCTGCCAAATTATAGACGTGACTATGTCTGCACACCTTGGAGGAACAGAGGAAAGAGTGTAAAAAACTGGATAAATACTAAAATCTGGCAAGGAGAACTGAAGACAATGTGGAACATGAAAATTAGGGTAATACCAGTAATGATAGGAACATTCAGAACAGTTCCATGGATACTGAACGCAAAATAAAAGGAAGGATGGGGACTGTACAGACCACAGCATTTCTGTGAACTGCATGGATACAGAGGAAAGTACTAGAAATATAAGGTCTATGGCAGTAAATTTTTGCAGTGGCCAAACTGAGGAGGAATGGAAAGAAAAAAGCCCACCCCCTTAAAAAAACAAACAAACAGCAAAATGGTAGCGGAAGTGTAAACCATAGCACTGATGTGATAGGCAAGGGAGAGATGAGATATCGGCTGGAGACTTGAGAAAACTTGCTGTCACTCAACCTCCAGTGTTAATCACCAGGCAACTGGTGTAAAATTACTCATACTACTACTACAAATAATAATGATAATAATAATGATAATATATACGTATATATATAGTATGCAAAATTTATCCTAGATGGAGCACATATATTCTCTGATTCTATATAGTTCCGTAGATTGATGCAAATAGTCTTCTCTGTTAAGTATCAATATCACTATGCTGCGTTTGAGTCAACATTAAACAAGCATCAATCAAAAACTGTTACTATAGTAAGGTTTTCGATTTTAACTTTGGGCCCTGCGTGTGGTATTAGGCTAACAGCAATAAATTCAATCTGTAAATGTGTGGTATTGCCACATATTGCACTTATTGTTTTGATATCAATATTATATTTCGACTGACAAATGTTATTGACATTCTTTGTCCTGGGTTTGTAGTTAATTTATACCATTTGAACGACGGAAGCCTTCAAACATGGCGAACAGTTTTATACTTTTATACCTTTTCTTTATGTGTATGTCTGTCCACATATCTGAATGTTCCTGCACTACCGGACGGACTTTTATGTATATGAATATGATAAAATGCATCAGTACTCCACTCGAAGTCTCTAAGAAAATGTTTTGTTGTAAAAAGTAATTTTGGATATTCTGTGGCCCGATTGTGAAAGATCTACGAAAAACATTTAAAATTCTAGTATCCAGATGTTTCTAGATTGTATTACTCTGTTTCAGAAAGTTTTCTGTTAACAATATCAGTGATGTCACAAACAGAATTCATCCCGTCAATACTTAATGTTGGATGAAATATTTACATGGGCCCAATTTTTTATGCTACAGTTATTCAATTACTGACTGCGATGGTGAGTAATTTATTTTTTCTTTCTGACAATTAAAAATAAACAACAACATATTAATTAACTGTTGTGGCGAATGATATAATTTTTATTCCCAAAAGTTTTTAAAGAATTTTAAATGATTTAAAAATATAAAAGAAACTTTTTCATCTTATCTGTTCACGCTGGCATTTAATTGGTGATTAACTCAAGCACTGCTTCGTGTAGCACTTTGGATTTTTAATTTCCGTCGGTCATCTTGTTTATTCATTCTTTCATAAACCGTGAGTCAAGATACAAGGAGGAGATACGGTCAGTTATAATTGGACATTAATCATTTGTTCTTATAGGATTGTTGCTGCAATTTTGGTTTACACACGCATGCACACACGCACACACACACACACGCACACACACATAGACAAGAACACACAAACAGAAATACATGGGTTAAAGTGGAGACGGTACACACCGCCTACGGTATTTAGTCAGCTCGGTCTGGCACGGGAACGAACTGCAAAGCTCGTTTGTTAATGACATTTCCATTGGTAGGTGAACATACATACATGCACACATACACACACACACACACATACACACACACATACAAATATATATATATATATATATATATATATATATATATATATATATATATAGATGAATGACTAATGTGTTCCCTGATCTCCCTAAAATGTACGTTGTATTCTTTGATCCCCATGTTTTGAACAGGATTTCATGTCGTTCTCCAATAATTTTTTCAAACATATAGATAAAAGTAATACACGTAAGTGAGAAATAAGCAGGGAAAAGAGATGTACAGAAGACGGTAAGACTGCAGAAGAAATACGTAAAAGCATCCAATGGTCCTTTAAAAACAGTTCACGTATAAATGCAGTACTCAGATGGTAGCAATATAGATGAAGATTTACCTGGATGATAGCAAGGAACAGATTAAAACAAATCGCAGGTAGAAGAAAAACACCAAGGAAAGCAATGCACAGATGAGATGATAAAAATGTCGAGAGGCAGATGATGGTATTACATTGGTGAAAGCAATACACCTAATGATTTACTACACAATAAAGTAATATGCTACTAAATAAAGCAAAAAATATAACTAATCAATCAACATATGGGCATGATAAACAAATGAAAACATAGAAAGCAATACACAGACTAATTCAATACGAAGAAAAAATGATACTGAAATAAAATCAACAAAAATTTCGTAAAAATTGACATGTGAAGACAATGCCCAGATTAAAGCAACATCCCTAAGAGAGCAATACACAGACTAATTCAATACATTGAAAAATACTCAAATAAAAGCAATATACATATGTTAATTCATATACAGAAACAATAGAATATTAAAACAACAGAAAGAAGCATACGCACTTTGATGCAATACAGAGAAAAAATTGTACTCAATTATTCAGCAAATCTGATACAACATCCTGATTCTATATCAAACATGTTTTGTTAAGAACCCAAAGGAAACTGATATGTGGCAAATGTGTACTTGAAGCAGGTGTTGAGGGTGATCAATTAAGAATAGAAAAAATGATAATCAATGAATGAATTACTTCTTTCACCTTTCGTTGGGCCTTGTTCAGTAAGAAAAAACTTAGAATTTGGGATTAAGAAAAATTAAGTGCAGACACTGCTCTATACAAAGTAATGTATGACTGAATTAAAAAAAAACTGAATCAGATCTTACTCTGCTTTGTTTTCATCGTTTTTTTTTTTATCTTTGATAAGATTAGGACGATTAGTTTAAAAAACAATAAAGGCAGAAGATCATCTCTTATATTGAAAATTAACGGAATTATCTCAGTTAAGAAAAGTTTAATTTCCAGCTGTTTTAAGTGTAATTATTTCCCGCTTGGTATTATTTCTCTCTGGAAGCTGTACATAATGCACCGTAGTAGACGTGGGTGATTTGTTTAACATAATCTTCTATCTATCTGTTTTTGTGATGCAGCATGCATGGCTTTGCAAATATTAAAAACATCAAAATAATAGACTGACAGTTAAGGCTGTTAGCAAGTGTCATTGATTTGCCAGTGTCCTACGGCTGCATTATTGCATATGATAGAATAGTGGTTATTGACATTAACCTTTTATCTACCTCTGCTCACCCTGGATTCATAACCCAGACATTGCAACGGCTATAACATAGCATAGCCTCAGCTGTGGAGGACATCTCAAAGATGATAGAATTTGAAAAGTGTTCAGTTAATGCACCATATGCCCCTTAAGCTGCATCGGTGAAACTTGTCAAGCTGCTTGATATGGTGGCACTAAAAGGGTCAGAACCGTTGAATAGGCCGAGAATCGTATCCACGAGCTACACTGAAACATGACAACACCGAGGAAATGTGCTGTTATTGAAAATATACTTCCGATGTTTACCAAGGTTGGTAGCTGCTGAGCTGATATAGTTCAAAAACTTTTGGTCTAGGGATGCATCGTTGTTAATGTACAACTATGAAGAGTCTGTGGTCCACTGATATGCCAAATTGACTGCCAGTTGGTGATAAGACACCAAACAGACTGGTATAGTGCTTTTATCTTCGTTATGTTTCAAGTTAGTGCAAGTTCCGTATAGGCACTGGCAAAGGGATTTGTCATCGTTTGGAGTCCAGAATCAGTCTTGTAGCAAATTGAAACGTCATCAGTATTTATCAACTTCACGACAAAAGTGGAAGAAACTTTGATTTTAGCCGGTAGATAGCACAGATTTGGCTAACAAACTTGAAGGTTATGCCTACCCCGTCGTTGAGGCGGAGTTCAGTGAGCTGACGAACGGTGCCGACGAAATGAGTAGGAACAATTACACAGACCTGTGTGACACCAACTTGCACAGTCATCATAGTCTGCAGTGTTCATGTTGTCAAACAGTATTTCAACAATCACCCTAAATCTTGTCTGGATATCCATACAGCTTCAGGATGTGCCAGAGTGCTTCTATATGCACCAATACAAATCCCAAGGTTGAGAAAATTGAGAACCTTTGAAAGGAGTCTGTGAACTGCAGAGAGCAGTGGGGTTCTTCTATAGTAACCACGGTCAGATTCATCATACCCTAGAAATGGGCATTATAGAAACTTCTGCGGCTTCTTCATTTGTCCGGAGATTTTTTATATGTTATAAACTCAGGAGCACCGCACTCACAGATATCCGTAATGATCCCATGCTTTATCAGCTTTGATTGTTTCGATATCAAGTTATTCATCCTCAATGCTGGAGACATCCGATAGTTTTATTTTTTCCCGGTCGGGTACGGCCGAATGGTGTCAAGAGTGTTGTGGTCTACACCGACATCTCAGTTCATAGCTATCTATTTTTTCTAAAATTAGCTATGCTTTATGGAAACGTGTCTCTTGATTCTGCTCAAAAGTCTCAGGATTTGATCGTTTCAGTTCATTTGTCTCGATTTTTTCCTTACAGTTGAACCGATTATTTTTTCATGAATCTGGTTACGTCTAAAATGGAGACGAAAGATAAGTCAGGAGAAAACAAAACTTACTTGCTGACTAAATGACTTTTTCATCGTTTATGTGACTCAATATAACATGAATCAAATGGATCATCTAATTTAAGCATTTAATCTAATAATTATGTCTTGATCTCCTTTTCCAAACCCTCCTATCGCATTATGCTCTTTCAAACCCAACTCACTGATGGTAACTTGTTTATGACGGACAGTTTATTATTTATTCATCATCAACTGTTACCATGGTTTACTTATAAGTATACTTAAGGTTCTTTGAGTGGATATTTTGGGAGACGTTCTGACAGTATTCTTTGTCATCAAAATAGGTTTGTGAATTTGAAAACATAGCAAGAATTAGATCCTAACAAACCAAGCGTTCTTTGAAGCCACTTACTTTCCAGTGTTTCTCGCTCCCTCTCAAGAGTAGGATGTAACACAAAACCGTTTCAAATGCCGGGTTCAAGTGACGGGAGGGTTGCAGAAATCGCCCCACGACCCGCAACCAGTGTTGCAAAGGCGTCAGGGTAAGCCTAAAACATCCCTTTCGGTGTGATGGGACGATGTTGCACCAGGGCGTATTACTCACCTGGGACTGTGCCAAGTAAATTTTTGAGGCCACAAGACGAATTCTAGGCCTTTCTTAAGAATAAGGAGCCTCATTAACGTATCCTTAGCAACGTGATTGCGCCATGCCAAAGGTTGTATTGCAAATATTTAATAATGTCATCAGTCATAAATTGTGTTCTAAAAGCCAATAATATGAAGGTGTTTGTTAGTACTTACCATTACCATGTGACCTGATAAGTTTTATTATTATAATCATGAACCAAATATTGAGGTGAGAAGTGGCCGAAAGGTTAATGGCTCAGATAATTGAATAAGGGGCCCGACTCTAAACATAAGCTGTGACAATTTGTTTTCACTTAATAGTATTGTCCGTGATAAATGCATTGTTCCCTCTTCCCCCAAATATTTCTCTTTCGTAAGGGGGACTTGGCTCTTAAAGACATGGTGGGAAACATAACTGACAACTCTGAATTAAAGAGTTTGAAAACACTTGGGCTCCCCTTTGCTATTGTCACATCCATATGATATAATTCGTGGTAACCCAACAATCTTGCAGGGCTTACGGAATAAACAGAAATAGATGTATGGATAAAGGTAAAATAGAATATGCTTTCAATCAAATAAGCCAGGGTGAGCGGGGAAATAATGATTTTGAACAAAAAAAATTGGCTTGTTTGTCACTCAACAAAATCTGCCATGGTCTGGTTCAACAAACATAGGCACCTTTTTTCCATGTTGGGTTTAAAAAATGGGAGAAAAGTGTTTATTAATAAAATAATTGTTTCTTCTTTCGCTCTTAGCTGGATCATGATATATCTATAATTTCAGAAAGAAAAGAAAAGAAAAAACTACTGACCAATTTAGCATAAATACACATTGTAAATTGAGCACCCACTAGGAACTTATTCGGAGGGAAATGTTGAAAGGATTTAAAAATTCTGTTGCTTTTTTTCTAGATATAATTTGGATATATATAGGAAATTTCAGACTTGTAGTTCCATTAGTGCAGCGTAGTAGCGCAATAGATAGATACATAGATTTTAGACAGCCAGCTGGAGCAACTTGAAAACTAAAGAAAGTTATTTCGAAAGTTTTCTGTTTGATTGCATTGACGGGGAAGGAGATTGTGTCTGAAACTTTTGTCGCTGCTAGTAAATGTTTGTTTGTTTTTTATCATAATGTTTACTCATTGATTTTCCATATTTTATGACTTTGTATTTCAGTGTTGAATACGTACTTTCAATGCAAATTGTATACAGAGATGCCCAACGAGGCATTTTTATTTGACAAATAAATAAATGAATCTATGGTCGATGCATATTTTTCCTGGTTGCATTGTCTTGTATATTATTTCAATTGTTCGAAATTATTGTGGGCTGAATTTTCATTTTTATTTTGTCATCGATTGGGATCGATCGAATATTTCTGTAGCTATCTTTGTTCCTTTTTTTTATTCTTTCTCCTTTCTTTCCCCGTTCGTCCCGATTGCGTCTGACCTAACATCCGTTGAAGTTAACTCTCTGTTGTCTTTCAACACAATCCCACATAATAGATGTTTCCGAAAACAACACTCATTCGCACTTTGAATCTCTGACAGTTTTACGACCGACAAACCAAGACATTTACTCTGATATATATATATATATATATATATATATATATATATATATATATATATATATATATATATATATATATATATATATATATATGTTTGTTATCTTATGGGGTTCATTGAAAATAGTTCAGATCAACTTGAAATACAGTGTTAGGGACCGATATTATCGTCGTAAAAAGGGATGCATGATAACATGAAAATAGTAAACAGCGTTCTTTTATATCTATAAATATATACTTATATACGCAGGGTGCGGATGTGTGCATGCATTGCTCGTGTGGGTATGCGTGTGTCTGCGTGTGTTTGCGTGTGTGAGAGTCTTAATGTCCATGATCATGTTATGTAATGAGACAATGGCGTGCACGATCACTTACATTGGCTAAATCGTCGAATTGTTGCGATCAGTCAGAATTGATCGATAGAAAAAAAAACTGCATCAAGTATAGCTGGCTTACTCCATAAAATGTTTTGTAGAAAACACATATGTACATGACGTCATAAGCTTTTTGTGTAGACTATAAGCAATTTTATCAAGTCTTTGAATTTACATTGATAATATAAAAAGGCCCGGGAACCCTTCCTCTGCTTGCTGAATCATATCTAGACAAATAAATAAATAAATAGATAAAGCAAACTTGCTCTGATCGAAGAGACCTACCCTACATTTGAAACTTACAGTGACCACTTTGATTTTTATCCATTTGATAATCAAGTGGAAATTATTGGAAAAGATTGATGATAAAACAATGAATATTCAGTACAAGTTTTTTTTTCTCTATGCAAAACATTTTTACTTGAGATAAGAAATGATGCTAAATGCACATCGCCCATTCAAAGTACGTACACATACAACTAAATATACATCCGTATTTAGATTCATATTTTTTTCTGTATGACTGTGTATATCCATGTATACGTTTATACATATGAGTATATGCAAGTACACACGAGGATATATACGTGTGAAAAAAATTTCATTTTTATATAGGTGTGCGTTCGTATTTGTCCGAACACATGTTTGATTGACAGAGAATAATAAAAACTTCCTACTATTTGTGAAACTGAGATATCTTTGAAGTTACCCCGGCAATTTTGAGTTCAGGGTTTTGTATGCTGATTTTCAAATCAGACCTTACCATTTCTCTTTGGACATCAAGACAGCAGAGTGCTTCTAACTCCCATAGCATTCATAATATTCATGTACTTATAACATTTGCAATACCTACATGCAGTAACCTTCCTCCTTAGGCTCATGAATTGATTACATTATTCCCCGAGCAAATACCAAAGGGTCAGTTTGGAATGATACAAACCTTGCCTCGGCACAACGCTCGGGTATTTGCAGTATCTTGTTATAAATCTAGCAGGACACAACCAAATCAACCTCTTGACTTATCTACCCGAGCACATTCTTCTGATTGGCTCAACTCTGCTTAAATCAATAAATCAATTTCGTGAACACACTTTAGATTAAATTAGTTGCAATTTCCCCATTATGGGCCATTTTACCCCACTAAATAACCAAATTACACTACTTAGGGTCAATTGTGGCATGTTTATAAATACTCTTATTTGAACAAATGTCATAAATCTCCACATGTTAGACATAACTTCGATTATTCGAGTTGACAATTTCAGTCAGCCCATTATTTCTTTTATTATACTATTCTCATCCATCTGAAAAAAATTATACAATTACGTAAATTTTACAAGAGGGCTCAATGCACAGGGTTTATGACCATATGTAGATATATTGAATAGAAATGACACAAGCAGAGAGCCATATCCGTTGTTATACTCACTGATCACGCATCACTTTTGGGATAACCTTCGTAGATAAATACTGTTTCCAAAAATTAAATGGCAATCAGTATAAAATAACAACCATGTATAATCAATTATTAAAAAGAAATTATTTGTATGCTATGAACTATGTACTAAGATCATAGCTTGAGGGCTGGTGGTGTTTAATCAACACTAGTGGGGTGCCATGTCGATATATCTCTGGAACGGTTACATGTTGAACACATGATGAAACAAAAAGAAATTCACACAAAATACCATAATAACATAGTGAATGTGAAATTGGAAAAAAGTTTTGAAGGATATTCAATCAACTACATATAAGTGACTGGAGATACACGAAAGGTTTTTGAAAGAGTTTTTTAAAATGTTTTTAAAGCTGTAAAGTTGTTCAGCTTATATATATATATATATATATATATATATATATATATATATATATATATATATATATACGAGAAAATATAAAGAAAAGTTTTGTGTTATCCCACGAAGACAGGCCTGGTTACTCAATCTACAGAAACAGCCACGTCTTTTGACAGCCTCTTGCATTCAGTGTGATCAATTACAATTTTGAAAAAGATGGTGATCGATTAGTAAAGTCATCACTATCTCTCAATGTCCGTTGTTGGACATAGACCTTACTCTAATGTGATTGTCTTGGAACTGTGACTTCATGAGTTTGTCCAATTCGTCTCTCCATCCGAAACTCTGATGACTTTGGTTGTACATATGATCACAGGGAATCCATGTTGTAAGTCATGATGTCCATTGGTTGTCTGCCATCATTACAATATGATCAACAAAATGCAATTTGAGTTTTTTTAATGAATTCTATGAGGGTTCAGACTTTTGTTATTCTCTGGTTTTATTGTGCTGTCTTCTGGTCTCTAATTGTGAAATTGAGCACCAATTTATATGCATTCCGCTAGTGAGCAAAATGCGACATGAGGTCAAGTTTAACGTGGAAAAGTGGAGCACACCATAAAAAAAAAGCTCTAGCCGACGCATCCGAGGTGGCAAAATTTTTAGGATGAGCCTGACCCGTGCCTTTTAGTGCAATGGAACTGCACTGCCCTGAGGCAAAAACCTTCCCCACATTATCTTGAGGAAGCAACAGCACCAGGAAACTTTGTACAGAAAAAAAGACAATGTTATTGTTTCGGGATTATTTTGCTAGAAAACACTGGGTCATTCATAAGTGCGTACCATGTACCTCAATATAGCTGAAAATCACTTGTACTCCTCGATTTTTTTCTATGATGGCAGTGACTTCTTTTAAAATAACAGTGTTCTCCGTCACACTGAACAAGTTGTCCGGACATGATTTCAGTAATATCGATAATACCTCACTGAATCGTCAAACATATTTTCTCTACAGTACTTTTATTGTCTGCCTTGTAGCAGTTGAAGGAAATGTTATCAACGCCTCCATTCGAAATTCAACAATCGTATCATTAGAGTCCATGCCTGAACAGGTGAGCTGCTTGACAGGCACAAGGATGAACAAACCGTTTTATAGGTGGTCATAATGTTTCTGTACATCAGTGTATGTTGGGGTAGAGATGGGGGGTAATGATGAATTAGCGGTTAGAAAAACTAAGTTCAAAGAATTAACTTTGGGAATGAGCCAAAATATACATTTCTTTACTTCAAGTTCCACAAATAATGATGAATAAGAAGGCCGCTACAAGGCCGAAAGAAGGCGAATTTTATCGAGAAATAAATTTCTTTTATCTGAAGAATAACAATTTTAGAAAGTCAGTGAACATTTCTCCTCTCCTCGAGAAGAGCACTTTGTAAAAAATATTAAAATTATTCTAAA
Organism: Thysanoteuthis rhombus; assembly: GCA_963457665.1. Taxonomy (NCBI): domain Eukaryota; kingdom Metazoa; phylum Mollusca; class Cephalopoda; order Oegopsida; family Thysanoteuthidae; genus Thysanoteuthis; species Thysanoteuthis major. Next base: position 43,676,927 of record OY735206.1, read on the forward strand.
TTGGTGACCAAAGCATGGACTCAAGTGGAATCGAGTATCATGTCAAGAGAGAAATCTATCCAGATCTCTCTAATCAAACAAACAAAAATCATGAAAATCCAAGAAGTCAGCTCATGTACTACTGTAGCACAAGTATATACGCTAATACCTTGTCAATGGGACGATTATGAAGATTGTAAAGGATGGAAATATCTTGAAAAAGTATCATCGTTAGCAGTGAGTATTACAATAAAAAACTGAAATCATATTTGGTTATTTTAGTACAAGCTTAGCTGCCCTTTCGAGGGACTCTTCTGCATAATAATACATGACTGCTAAAATTATGCAAAGATATAAAATCCAAAAAATCAATATTCATTGTTTAAATTCTCATTAATTGTGATGGATCCAAAGTATTTTCTTTTCTTTTCTTATCAACAATACAAAGTTTTTCAATGCATTTTCATTAGAATATCCCAGACCTTCAATCCTGATAACAATAAGTGGTTGATGGAATCATTCAAGATGATAATAGAAGGCTTTTCCAGTATTTCTGATAGAATTTGACGTAAGATTATTCAAGCATTTGAATATCTACAACAAGGCAGGGGCAAGATATTCCTATGAATTAACTCCAAGAAATATTGATAAAATAATCCAAGTTTCTTTTTTCATAACAACGATATTTGTTTTCAAATGTGAAGAAAATGAATTCATATATAATATATATTTCATAAAAATCAATCATGTTTCACCGACTTCAAATTCATCTCGCGACAACAATTGCCACTCCCATCGATCTACAGACTGAAAAAAAATCAATGTCCCTCTTTCTACTTTTTACAAGCAATTTTGGCTTGAATTTCTAATTGACCTTGTAATTTGCATTTCTAAAGCAAATACAACCTAAAGTCTTAGTATGCAAACTAGACTGCAGTTGGATGACAAGGTTGTCGATGTCGATGGACTTTTAGACTTGCTAATAGAAAGGGAGTATAACTAAAAAAAAAATGTCTTTTGGGTGAATCAACAAGATTTTAATAGCACATTTTAGGAGTATATCCAGCACAGGGTGTAGCAAAAAATGTTGGTTGTCACCAGTCACCAGTGTATGGATTTCGTGTAAGTATAAACATAACGGGAATGCTATAAAAAGAAAAAAAAATACGGATACACCGCGGGAGACGGCGAGGCTTTAGGGCATAATATGTCCTTATGAAAGAGATTTTCTAATAAAGTGATTGAGTGTGATAGAAATGTGAAAAATTGGCTTGGTTGATTCACATACTGGAAGGCCAACAAATGGCACTAACATCTTAAAAGAAGAAAACAAGTTTTTCATTGGGCCACAAAGAAGAATTGGTGAAGTTTGTGTGATTGGATGAAAGTGATATTCTGTGAGGAATCACGAATCTGCATTGTCCAAAGTGGTGATACCGGGACTTTTGTATCATGTTGGTTCAATGTAAATATGTCTGTCTGATGAATACAGGAAAATTTTCCAATTCAGTTATGTTTTCGGATTTCCTGTCTTGGAAAACATCAGATGAGATAGTAATTTTCCCATCAACAGTCAATGCACAGGTGTACATTAAAAAATTGAAAACTCTCCTCATTGAATTGATAAAGATATAGTGTTTGAATGATTTTTGGATGATAATCAACTTGTGTTTGATTCAGTTTATTTTTTTTTTTTGCTCTGGAGAGGAAAGACGGACATCCTCAAAATGTGACTATTTTATAATTTTTGCCGGGGTTGCATTATTAAAAAAAGAAAAATAGTATAAAGATTTCCTATCCGTTTCAACGTAGGGCATTCGTGTGAAATATTTCCTGTACCAAAATTGGGTAAACCGAAGTGATAATTACTATTCATTTGAATGAAGAGAACATTGAACTTTCCAAGACCCCTAGAATGATAATGATGGTATTTTAGACTTTATTTTCGGTTGTGGGGTGGTGGAAGGTGTGGGAGATCACAGTGAGGGGGTGAGACAGGGGATTGGGGTGAGAATGTACACTGCTTTCATAATTGATTTAATGTTTATTTCTTTGTCGATCTTTTTTTGAAAGAAAAAAAAAAGTGAGTTGATTGCAGACTTCCGAAAACGGTGGATTCATGTATTTGAGAATTAAATGAAACGTTTCATAAATTAGTTGGAATGATTCAATGAGCAAATAGTATTCAAAGCAATTTCAGTGAAATCATGTCACATCAGTACAATAAAGACGTAAATGAATGTTTATCTTCCTTCACATCATGTTTATTGTGTCGGACGGAAACAGCAAAAAGTTGATGTATATCCATTGTCAATCAAGACAGTACATAACTGCTAGCTCAGGCATTTTTAAGCAAATATATATAACGTAATGGCGAGAAAAAAAACATGAATGTGAAAAAGGAAAATTTAACGATCTTTCTATCTGTAAAGTATTGTATGCCGAACGCATTTCCTATTTCCTCATCTGTAAGCACGTGGCAGTAATCAAACAATTAAATTAGGTTCCGCTATTCGCTAGCGTATTCCGTGTTAGCCAAGACAGAGCCAAATGCGCAGTTTGAAAAATGACCCTGTCACGTTCTATTTGTGAAGCAGAATCCATTTCTACGAATATAAACCGATTCAATGTTACTTACCCGTACGTTATTCACACAGCATTGATATATCATCACTCTACTCTGCTCATGATGTGCATCTGAGTGTCTGCGTGTAAGTATTTCTCTGACTGTGCTTCAATGTCCCAAAGGGTTTAAGCTAACAAACAACAGACCCCGTTAACTATCACGGTAGTCCAACCACCAACAATTGAAAGAATCCACATAGCCCATGCTTCAACCTGTTTGTAGAGCCATATCATTCCTGACAGCATCATTTTCTCTGCTTTATATGCCATATGAACGGGTCCATATTATCTCTGACCCAACGATGAAAAATTCATCAAAGCTTAAAATTTGAATGCTTGACGTGAGCCAGGGCCTGGACATTGTGGGCAGTTAACTCTGGTTTCCTAGTAGCATCTCTTGCAAATTGAGGACTATAAAGAGGCGCCACAATAAACCACCGTAAACGTTGATAACATTAATCGAATTTCTCTTGAGATGAGGGAAGAAAGCAGAACTAAGTGCTATGGTTGGTAGAGAATGATAAGTATTGGTTATTAACATTTAGAAAGCTAGGTTACCATGACCTGTGTCCGCTGATACTGCACCAACTGGATATTTAGTGGGACAAAAATGTAAATTAGGTGCATATTGTTTGATTTTTTATTTCATGATCATGTACGTTTGATCAAAATGATGGAAGAGATACGGAGAGAGAAAGACAGAGAGAGAGAGAGAGAGACGGACAGAGAGACAGAGAGAGAGAGAGAGAGAGATGGAAAGGGGAAGGTTGTGTTTTAAATGTAAAAGCTGTGCCAGGAAAAAACTCAATGAGTGTTGTTGAAATTTCAAGAAGATATATTATCAATGTTCCAAGGATTTCTTTGACCCGTATCCACATCTTCGGCGATCTGATCATTATTTTCCTGTTCTTAAGAAGTGGACCCAGTATTTTAATCATGTGTTTTAGTTGATCAAAATATTCCAAATGATAACGACTAGAATATTGAATGGATGAAAAAAATATACACTGCACACGCACACGCAATTATGCAAAAAAACACATCCACTCACAAACAACTGACACACACACACACACACACACATGCACACACACACACACACACGTATATATATATATATATATATATATATATATATATATATATATATATATATATATATATAACTGTGGCTGCATGGATGGCCCGATCGGCAATCAAGCCAAATGGGCGACGAATCTTCCTCCCTTTGCTCGTCTGTACAATCGATGGACATCACGACTCACAACATGGATTCCCCGAGACTATATGCGCAACCGAGGCCGGCAAAATGTTAGATGGAGAGACGAGCTAGACAAGTTCAGGAAGTACTGGCTCTGCGACGCCCATGATAGCGAAGTGTGGCAAATACTGGGGAAGGTCTATGTCCAACGACGGACGCTAAAATACTGATGATGATGATGATGATGATGATGTGTTTAGGTGTCCTTTGTAACATTATTCGGGATACAATCTTTTGGAGTCATAGGAATACACCACAACGCACCAAAAGAGTCCACTTTTGTATATATGGTTGTTTTCGACCAATAACTCCCGAAACAAGCTGGTTTTCTTCTAAATAATATAAGATATATCTTTGGATAATTATTTCTGATGAATGTGCGGCCAACGTACATAAATCTAAGCGAAGTGCCGCCGTATAACTCCTCAACATTCGGTGATTCCATGATGTGTTTCCTCTACATGATTAGGAGTAAAATATACCATTGATTTTAATATTTTGATCATCGTTTTAGATTGCTTTCATGGAGCAGAAAATATTCAGCAGCTTTTTCTTCATTATCCAGGATTTTTTTTATATTTCCAAGAAGAAAAAAAAAACTGGGAGAAGACAGTATCGTGATTCCATAATTATCTAGGAATCGTATAACTATAAGACCTCAATCATAGTGTCCAAAATAATATAATTATCGCTCGCTGGGAAAAAAAAAACTCTAATTGAATTTTTGCTTCTTAACTTCCCGAGTCCAAATAACTTTTAAATTCATAAGCGAAGTGTTTAATTTTTTTCCCATTCCTGATAAGAAAAATTCTTAGTTACCAAGAACAAATGTAATTTCTGGCTCTCAGCATGGAGATAATTATTATTTTTTTTCTCTATTTTTTTCATTCTAGTCTTGAGAATTAATTTTTATGCACCTCCTAAAAAAACGAATTTGAAAACCGCCTTTTGTAATAGAATTAGAAAGACGTTAAGTATTATTTTATGAATTCAACACATAACACTGAGTTCTGCTGCTGGGGACAAAGGCAAATGAAACATAGTGGAGAACTAATACAATTATTCAAATAAATACGTTGACAATATATCAAAAAACGCAAACTTTGTAGACGTTTATGAGTTTCCTATTGCGAAGTGAACACTTTAAAAACTGAGCAAACATTTACTAATTCCAATGCAAAGAAACGATTTGAAACTTGAACGGAATATTCGAAGCGACTCAACTCTTTTATGAAAGTATCCTTTTTCTCATTCTTTCTCACAACCTACATTACTCACGAAAATGTTACTTTTGTAAAAAATTGCTTGTGAATTTTTGTTAATTTAAACATTTAATCATTTCAACATCTGAAAAATATTCGAATGTGAAAAAAACCATGCATATTTTCTATACGAGTGAACATCAAAACACTTACGGTTTCTCAAATATGTATAATCTTAAACATTTGCTCTTGTGTTAAGGACCTCAAGATTTCTCATAAAATCATCTGCATTTGTTGATATTACTACATATCCTGATGATATATCCAATAGACTCTTAGCTCTAATGCTAAAAGTGAATTTTCTCATATCCAGTCTACCTGTATCTACAATTATTTATATGTGGTCTCATATTCCCTGGTATCCAGTTCCAGTAAAATACATCATCATCATCAGTTTTTTAACGTCCATCGTTGGACATAGACCTTCCCCAGGATTCGCCACAATTCTCTATCATGGAAAATACATCAGGGTCTTCTTATTCTAAACGACTCATTATCTTGAACATTTGTAGTAAGTAACCCTGACCCCATATAGTTTCTAATGATGTTGATCCCAACAGAAGCTATTAAGTATAAAGCAGCAAAAAAAAACTACCATATCTTACAATTTTGCCCTACTCTTCAAGCTTAGTAAGCAGTTTTTTTTTAGACAATATCTTCTCTAGAGCTATTTTGCTCTTACAATAAACCATTTTGATATATTATGCATGCAAAGTTTTTACCTACTTGTGTTTGAATCTCATATTAATCCCAATATTAGGTTTATAGTAGTTGACAACTGGAATGATCGAATCGTCTGCCCACCTTCTAAAATCAGACGGATCTGTCACGTCGTCACTGTAGATACGATGCATGAAGCAATTTATCCACATTTCACTTGTATCAGCTTCCTTAACAAAAACATATTGAAAGGATCTATCCGGTTCCCGTTCAGTCAGTGACAAGAGTCAAAACGATCGGACATGTTTATCGAAGCTTGACAAGTGTTGACCATTTTTTGCTTATATCAATCTTCTTTAAACTGCTGGATTATAATAGTTATTTTCTAACGTGGAATTTTTCCGACGAGGGATTTGTTTTTGCAATTAGAATCAGTATATATCTATAATTGAGAGGGTCAGGGCTAGTTGGTGCATTTATTACATGAATAGCTTTACATTTATTCAGAAAATTTAATCTTTTGAACGTAAATATGATCAGTTATAGAAGAGAAACTTCTTTTATGTTGGTTGTTTGAGAGTAAAATATTAGTTAAGCCAATGATGCTATCACTTGGAAATTCGGAAAGAATGTTCCAATCTACTCCATCAGCGGAGACTGCAAGTAGAATTTGATTAAGCAACTTTTTTTCTTCGCTACTAGGTGCAAATGTGATGAATATGTTGTTATAATCAAGAATTATGGAGTTCTTACCAGACAGAAAAGGTTTGAAGAATAGAAAATGTATTTGTGTAAAAAGGAATATTCTCGGAAAAATGTTCAGATAGATTCCTCAGTATTTGCCCTTTCTCCTTTTTTTTTTGTCTAGTCTCTTTTTTCCGGTTATCTGAATACATTTTGACGTTGCAGATTTTTTTTATATTTCAGGCTTTTTTGGGTTCTTTTCTCTAACCCAACTGCATATAATCGCAGCGAATCAACAGCCTCATGATATATTCAATTAAAAAACAGAAGAAGGCAGATGATGTTTGAAATGTACCGTGTATACCATTCCGTGCTAATTCTAGTGAAAATGGATTGGTTTATGATCGACTACAAACGAAAGCAGAACTATTCGTCCTTACTACACATATATTCAGTAGAAATATAGCTGAATGTTCATATTCAAAATGAGGCTGAACGTGTGCCATATATATATATATATATATATATATATATATATATATATGTATATATATATATATATATATATATGTGTGTGTGTGTGCGTGTGTGTTTATTTTTCATTCAATTTTCTATATTCATTTTATTCATGCAATTATATATTCATACATACACACTCATACAAACACAGACACACACACATATATATGTGTGTTAGTGTGTGTGCGTGTGTGAGTGATGCAAATGTGCAGTTATGTGCACACACATATGTATACATATATGTGCTAGAAATCAACAATTAAAACTTCTGTATTAGAATTTAATAGAAATAATCGTCGTCTAATTCATCGAAGAGAATTAATTTTGTCATTGCCAGAAATAAAGTCGGTAAAAGGTGATAGATAATTCTATCCACCCTTTCTTACCGGGAGATGATAAATTTTGGTCTTCTTCCGTAGACACTTATTACAAATCATCCTCTTTGGGAAACTAAGAATTTCCATTTATTCTTGCCTGCTTCATCTTGGCTGCATCAATTCCCAATTGATTAATAGTGTCCAACTCCCGGAATCTGCCAACAAACAGAATCCTGAACTCTTTCCAAACAATTATCAGCTTCCATAATTTGAACATCTGAACGTGAAAATTCTCATAACAGGTAAATATCTGTCATGAGTAAGCTCTAAGAAGACTTGTCATTTCTAACAAAAACACATCTTTTCCGTTGATTTTTTTCAAAACATTCGCACGTAAGAGTGAACACCTACTTAATCAACCAATAAAAACTCTGTGCACTAGAGCCACCTTCTACAATATAAACAAGCAACCAGCTTCACCAAGAGAGCTGAATTTCATGTCACCTTACGATGAATACGTGTCGCAAAAGCCCTTGTCACACGCATACGCACACTCATCCATGTGCGTGCATGCACGCACGCACACATACATACAGGTATATATATATATATATATATATATATATATATATATATATATATATATAAAACATCATAAAGGCAGGGCAAGTGATATGAGCATTTATCTATCACGAGGCTCTGGCGGACTTTTTTACGTACATATATCAACTACACAGAGACATTCTTTTTACTTCCCAGAACTTTCATATCCATGCATTAGGCTGTATTTGACGATAGATATTTTAAATAAGCCCTCATTTCAAAGGAGGAACTTTGGCGACATTTATTCAGCCTTTGTATCTTAGTACAATGAATAGCTATATTGTTAAGTCTATGTTTATACACGATATTCGCTTTTCGTTTACGTTTCATGAACATTGTGTATTCGTTTGTTTAGAACCCTTTAATATCCTTCCACTCTGTCCAAGTGAACCGTCTTTATTACCCACACAAACCACTTTGCAGGTCAGAGGTTCTTTTGTTTCAGCAGTCATCCATCAGATAACTAGTACTGCTATAATACGGACACTGACACAGAAAACTTACAACGTTACAATTAACATGACTAGCTTGACTGTAGCAGTATAGATCTAATTACTACTAATGGAGTCAGATAATTAATAGCCATAACTTGACCACAATGAATTCACAATGTGCTGGACAACTATGAACTATAAATTAATTGGACATGAGGTTAACTGTTATTATGGAACATACGTATCGGATGTCAGATGAATCGGAGAAACATCTTTGTTCGAAATTTGCTGGAATCCAACTTTTAGAAGATATTCGAATCAGCAAAACGTTAAGATAAAATGATAACTTTTGACATGTCATTTTTTTCAACTTGGTATCGGAAAAAAAATATCAGCAGAACGTTCGGGACTTGTTAATTTCTGCTTTCTTTGTCCGGTTTAGTCTATTGCGATTCTTATATATTTTGCAGTATTTTTCAGTAACAATGGCACCATCTAGTTAACGAGTAATAACATTTCTGATAAGAATATATTCGAATATACTCCTGGACTTATTCTACAGACTGCTTGGAATATTGCAATAAAATCAGTTACTTTTCTATACAACCCCTGATTAAAAGCTGATATGATGTATTAATGCATTCACTGTGTTAACAACTTTTAAGTGGTGAACTATTCAGTGGATGCAAGGAAATGTGGAGAATTCACTTGAACGCATGTATATATATATATATATATATATATATATATATATATATATATATATATGTGTGTGTGTGTGTGTGTGGTCAGCATGTATTATGTATATACTAAATGTTATGGAAATTCAAATATATAAGGGATCAGGCACAATTTTGTCTGAGCCGGTCCGTGTGAGTCATCCCATCATTTTTTTTATGGGAATTTTTGGGGGATTATGTCTCAATGATTTGGTCAGGGATTATCTTTGTTTTTGCTTTTCCCTATAGTCCCTCGCTTCACCCCATGGTATTTGGTGGGATCGAGTAATCATTGCTTGAATGTGTTGTAATAAAAACTCATAGAATATGCACATGAGCTCTAATAAATTCTTTGTTACTCGTGATGTGAATGTATCAAAAATTCGCTGTGTTCAATGTCCTCCTACCGGTATGCACAGTGGAGCATTGTTATTTACACGCACCTCTCAGCTCCAAGTCTCGTCTTTTTTCCTTGTATCCGCCGTGTAATCCAATTTTTTTGAGCCTGCTTCATACTACCAGCAGCGACACTAAATAAAGTATTTGCTCTGCTATAGAAATGACATTAACGTCTCCGATCGCCGAAAACTTGGAACATATTCAAAATAAATAAGCCAGACTTATCAACTCAACACTCGCTCGCAGACACATTATTTTCAATGACCTATTGATGTCTAGCCATATTCACACTTTTATTGAATACCGCCACTTGTTGGTATCATAAGATCTTACGCCCCTGCTTGAAAATTATATTTCTTTTATTTGGGGAACGCTTCTTTCAGAAGTGTCTAGCGTATAAGCTTGTTGTCAGTTGCAGCTTTTTACTTGAAATCAAGGTAGGATTGTATTTTTGACAAACTAGGTGAATGTTAACGATTTCCAGACAAAGAGAAGGTAATTACAAACATAATACTTAGAAGTGTCTTCAGGACGACACTGGTCTTTCTTAAATTACCAAGACACAATGTTGTACATGAAATCGATGTGACAAACGGTAGACGCCAACTACACTGGTGTCAAATGTCAGATGTGTGTGTGTGTGTGTTTCTTGAAAGCAAACACAGCGTATGGTTTAGTAGCCACACTGATCAACATTGACATGTATCTATATCCAATGGAGCATATATTTAGACCAAACATAAATGTAACACAGCTCAATAAAGAGAGCCAAAAAAAAAAAGTCTTCTTTGAAGATAATTTTTTCATCGGCAATTATCCACACGTAATATTTCCAGCGATAATCGAGAACCAGTTACTGTTGTTGTATTTGTTCCCAATGTCATTAACTAACGTGCATGAGTGTAGGCAAACCAAAACCCGCCTCTTCCCATAACTAAAGTCTGTCAGCCTGATGCCTTGCAGGGATTTTATTTTGGCAGTCCTTTGAATTTTCTACAACCAGTGTTATTGCTTTGCAGCCCATGACGAAGAATGTTATAGTATTCAAGGGAGAGGAAATACATATGAATGATGAATAAGGACTGGGTTCTTTGTATCCTGCTACGGATTTAGGAGTAAAACATTTGGGTATGGAGAGAGTACAAAGAACAGCTATTTAGTCGTGAGAAAAACACAGTGCTATCAAATTCATGGTGGATATATATATATATATATATATATATATATATATATATATATATATATATATATATATATATATATATATATATATGTATGTATAAAGAAAGAAAGGGAGACTTAAGGAGAGATAGAGACGGAGAGAGAGCGAGAGCGTATGTGCTCATAGATACAAATAAATAAAACAGGCTTAACAAAGAAGTAGAACTCATTGAAGTAGTTTGTTGATCTTCTAAATACCAATGAATTTAGAAGTCACAAGCGAAGTTTTTAAGTACCAATCATTTCAAAGGAAACTTTAATTAGAAATGTTTTTCGACACAAGTGCGATTCGTGCTTATCAAAATTGACTTTGAAATAAACCAATCTCTTTTCATTCTGACAGTTCAACGGTTTACTTTGATATCACCACCTATTTTCATTTTACTTTCTCTGCCACGTTTTTGTCGTGGATTTGTTTTGTCGCTGCGATGTTTTGCTCCCATAAATCTCATAACTGTCACCGAAGCAAAAAAACAAAAAAAAACCCCACCAAGAATCGTCTAGAAAAGGTCCACCGATCGTACATCTTTACGAATTTAGTTGTATTTTCTAACTTGTTAGTAATCTTTATTTCATAGAAGAACTTATGTAATGTGGACGTGTCTATGGCGTATTGGATGTAATTGTTTTGGATCCTAAAGGATTTTGATGATTTCCTTCGTGGCCAACGTCCACCTTTCCAACACATTCCAAGGAAATTCAATGGGAGTTTTTCATGGAGGCATATAAACAACTGATGGATTACTGGCGTTTTTATATGGAATGGAAACATAGCTATGACGTAGGAGAAATAATTGTCGACGTATCTGTTCTAAAGCTCAACACATTCTGTGATCTATTGTCTACGCTTTCAAACAATTTCATAAACGGTTCATTGGGAACCATTTCCATCAATGATTTTGTAGACTTTTCCAAAATGATGTTGGCTGTTTTTTTCACCAGGTTCTGTCTTGTAAAAAGGTTATCGATATATAACTAAAATTCATTAATTCTGGTTCTGGCTGCAAACTATGCTGCTACTGCTGTTGTTGTTGTTGTTACTGTTGTTTTTGTTGCTGTTGTTGTTGTTGTTGTTCTTCTTCTTCTTCTTCTTTCTCCCCTTCTTTTCCTTCTGTACATATATTTTTTTAATGAATTTTATACGGCAGCAACAAAATCATCTTTAATCTAAAAATGCAATGACTAACGAGACAAGAAGTATCAGATGAGAACTTAATAAGCAATTTATTTCTAACACAATCATATACAATAGTGTTCTCTCAATAACATTGAAATTGACCGATATAGTCATAATGTTTTTTGTCTCAACCCCCAAATATGATAACAATATTGCAAATTATAGCCAATAAAATCGCTAATATAAAATATGGGATGTAACAGAAGCGATTGGAAGGAATGTTCGGTCGTCCCTTATTTTAGTTATGAAGGATATCGGCACCCAGTTCCGTTGTAATTGGCATCATTTTGAATACCGAAATTCACTGATATTAAATTATTTTCCTTTTAGATCTTCTCTTATGATTTATTGCGAATAATTTGCTTGTTATATATCCTAAAAAGTCCAGAGTATGCCATTTTGCTTTCACAGGAAGACCTGGAATCGCCATACTGTTAAACTGTGCCTGTGCTTTATCAAGATTTGTTTTCTGTATCCATTACCAGGGTGTGTTTGAAGGTATCAGAAGAGCACTAGAGGGCTCGTGGGGGTGCTATACATGGAGTGAAACTGGTAGGGATCAGGGTCTTGGGTAGTGAAAAAGGAACACAACATTAGAAAAAAAAGAAGTAACGGAGAAAGGGATATATATTTAGCAATAAAACAAGTTGGGAACTCTATCGAGGGAAGAAAGGAAGAAAAAGATCAGGAGAATGAAAGGACGAGAGCTAAAGAAAAAAAGAAAGGATATCAGCCGGGACTAATCAGATATGAATTAAAGGGAAGATGTAGACAGAGGGAAAAAAGGAATGAAACAAAAGAACGAAACAGTAACATTAGCTATGAATCAGAAGAATGAAAAAAAGAAGAAAGGAGAGAAAAAACAGAAAAAAGACTGAAAAAAAAAGAAAGAAAATTAGGTTTGCTATCAATGAATAATATGTCAAACAAATTTCAAAGAAAATCAAGAGAGAGAAAGAGAAAGAAAGGCACTCAGGATAAATCAGGGATGAGAATATAAAACAAAAAGGAGGAGGAAGAGAGGACACCACAAAAGAATAACCCTTGAACGAAAGAAACTTGCATGCATATTTACTAAGAACAGATAAATAGATATGATCCACAGATGCTAAATTGTTTATAAAGTAGGGGAAATCTGTTGAGAGATAAATATCTGATAGCCAACAGTTTGAAATTTTTTCCATTGTATAATACAATATCACCACTCATTCAGAGGTGATTCTTGGCGATCAGTCGTTCACTCAATTGCAGACAATGAGTTTGGATTTCGCTACCATACCTATTTATAAACTTTCGCACAGACTCAAGTTATATTATCATTTTCATTGACATGATCTATGATTATTAATTATTGAGCAGTGTTTTCTTATTTTTTGTAACTCTCTTATTTCAGTGGCCATGCATCTTGCTGTGTGCTTTAACGTTGTGCTGTCACCTGTTTACATTTCTAAAAAAAAGTTAGTTTTAACCCCAAAAACAAATCTTTCATCACTTCTCAGTTGCTAATGATCACGTTGCACATTGCTTATTGCCAATCAACTCAGTACTAGATTCAATGGGCTTGCCATTGATGAAACTATCTGGTATCGGGGGCCTAAAATTATTCTAAATTTTTTAACATTAAAAATCCACGTTTCGTCATTGTTTTCCGCATGCAACGTACAATTAAGAGTCCAAACTTGCTAAAGAAATCTGAATCTAAAATAGCAAAATTCAGAACATAGCCCCATCGTGCAATATTACTTTGGCGTTTTCATTCATAACCCAGTGAGCAACCTATCATGCCTAACTTAATTTTATAACGGCCGTGAAGATATGCAGCCTTTTGTCGTGTTTGTGCGCAAATGTTCCTGGCCAAATTGTTTTGTCCACGGACTTGGAAGCTAGCATCAGTACTTCACTAGACTGTTTCTGAAAAATCTTTTTATTTTTTGAAAAATTGTTTTTTTTAAATCGGTACATTGACGATTTATAAACTTCCCAGAATCTAAATGCAGGAAAATATCACCGATGACATAAAAATCATTTATTTTGACCATATTTATTCTTTGGGGGGATTTTGCTATACAGCTTCAAATTTTGAGTCTTCAATCGTTCAATTATTGAATTTGATGGTCAGTATATTAGTTTGTTATATCATGCAGTGAGAATTGAAAATAATTTTGTAACCAATATTGAGAATTCTCGTATTAAGATGAAATCATAATTGTAATAGAAAGTTCAATTAAATTGGATTTACTAGAGTTAATCTATATATCAGTATTGAACTAAGATTCATCACCTCTGTATTATTAGAAAGATTTCCATGGGAAGGGGCCAAATTATACCTCCAAGCACATCTCCCGAGGGCAAAATTCTGCATCACTTCTCAATCATAAGTATTATATGAACAGCATTTGAAATCCTTTATCATGAACTGCCACCGTCCACATGTTATATTTACTTTGGGTATTTTGGTATCTGCATTTTTCTGTTTCCATTCCTTGTCGCTAAGTATGAACATATGTCACGTATTAGACTCTTAACCACATTGGTGATCTCTGACAGATGTTTGTATGAGAAAACAAGCTGTTGCACTAGGTCGTATGCATAGAGCACTCAGTGGAAACCACGTTGATGCTCTTGAATGATTACTATTTCTACCATCGATTGGCACTGACTGCTCAGATGTAAGGTACTTTCGGATATTCCTAGCATGAGTTCGAATAAAACCTGCTCTATAGATGTTGCTGGTTTGGTAGTCTTGTTCGTTATGTTCTAAAGAAATGTTCCTTAAATGTGGCTGAGCACTTGGTTTGCTGTCCAATATGATATATTAAAATGTGTGCATGTTTTTACATTGCAAGCCCTGCAAAGTTTCGTTACTTGCTTCATCCCTTTCTGCGTTGTGTTAAGAAATGACCTTCAAATTCTGATTTGATCTATGAATAAGAGAATATGTATGAACAGTTTGAAGAGATTTGGGCGTTTTACAAAAGACGCAAAAAAGTATTTCAAATACTCAATGCATCTCTATTTCTTATTTTGTATTCCCCATTTTTTGAAAAAGTCCTTTTTTTTGCTGGTAAAAACTTATTGCAACGTCTACCAACATTGGTATTTTATCTCGAAATATAAGAATATAAACATATTCTGTGATCCCCTGGAACAGTTTTTGAGTGAAGGAAGGTGCAATGTGATGAGACCAGAAATGACATTGAATTTGTCCAGATATTTCCCTTTGCAAAAGAATGAATAAATGAGGGGAATTATTCAATAAATGCCTTCTGCTGATAGTCACATATGGAGTTGAAACATGGAACCTAACCAAGAAGACTGGCTCTTAAACAGAAACCTATGCAACGTGCACGAGGGAACATCATTCTTAATCTCACATGGAGACATAGCAGGACAGTACGAAATTTTTGATGGAATCCAAAAGTTTGATAAATCGAAGAATTAATTAGAAAACATGAATGACAAAGTTTGGTCATGTTGCAAGAATGGCAGACAACTGATGGACATCATGACTCACAACATGGGTCCCCAAAGCTCATATGCAGACCCAGGGCCGACAAATCATAAGATGACATGACAAACTTAATACCCATTTCTGTGACGCCCACGTTAGAGAGGTCTGGCAAATCCTAGTGAAATTTCAAGTCCAACAACGAACAGTAAAAGGTTACCAAGGATGATGATGATGATGATGATGATGATGATGATGATGATGATGATGATGATGATGATGCAATCAGATCTTTGACTCTTCTTCAGACTTACTGAATTAAAATTTTGGTGGCAGCCAGTGCATTCGCAGGCTATGTCTCACTGATTTGTACAGACCAATATTAAAAGCTGCATTCAGTAAATCTGAATACACATATTTGAAAAGGTTGCCTGGACGAATGAAAGATGGACGAAATACATTCAATGTTTTGTATTACTTAAACAGCCCAATGGATATTAAATCGAAAATGAATGTCAGTGTTTTCTCTCTTTCGTTCCGTCTCTCTCACTTTATTCTATCAATCTATTTTTCATGTTCTCGCAGTGATTTGAAAATATCCCACACAAGCATCAATCAATTGATACAGAGGTAAAAAAGGTCAGTTTAAAGGAAAACATGAATACAATTCGATACAGTGTTCATAGAGCGAGGCTAAGTTGCTAGTAATGATTTGAGTTTAGCCCGTTGGAACGAGCTGACAAGCACATTTCTTTCTTTCGAAAAGAGAGAAACAGGTTATTTCTATAGACACATATATAGTGAAGACAAAAATGCAATATACAGTAAAATAAAATTTTGAAATCGTGCAATAATGTTGGATTCGTGACTCCATGTTATTTTGATTCAAATTTGGAAACATAAAACAAATAAAAACGAGCATCTGAATGTGTGGAAGGGTCAACGGATGTTGCTTGACCTCGATGTTAAGTTTATTCTTTCTTGGTGATCCATCTGAGTTACTAACATCTTTACTTGAACTAATGGGATAAACAATTGAGATTTGAAATTATGTTAGTACATGCAGTTTTGCAAAAACGTAATGTGCGCATGATTGTGTATATTTACCCGTTCATCTGTGTGTGTGTGTGTGTGTGTGTGGTTGTACATATCTGGTCACAGCATGAGAAGTGAGATTTTTATTTATGAGTTAACATAAAATCTCACAATCATATATTTTTCAGGATATGATTATATACAAACATTATGTGGTTAATATACAGCCATTTGTAATCTGATAAGTTTCTTTAAGGACGTACAAATAGTTCCTGAAGTGTAAAATTGGTCGGTACTTCACTGAAAAACTACCAATACGTTAGGGTGTGTTATAGTCTATCCGCCTGTGTGCATGTCTTTTTCTTTGTAAGTGAATGTATATCAGTTTGTGTATGAATTTGTGGGCTATTTTCAAATTTTTATTCTTGTTTGATATCGTGAGATTTAATCTCATATAGACACATATATTACACATCCAACCATCCTCACACACACACACACACACACACACACACGCACACACACACACACACATATACATATATACATACATACATGCATACATACATTATTATGTCATCCACAGACAGCTGTAATGATGTATTACATCTCTTCAGTGTTGCTATTGACTTCCCATTATCCCATCCAGTACCGTAAGGTAGGATTGAAACCTCTGCTTCAGACCTGGAGACCAATATCCTACGGAACTAGACAGTCAGTAAGGCTGAATTTAAGCGATATATTTGTTTATGCAGAAATTCCCCATCCACCAGAGTGCTTTATTCCTGTGGGAGAGCATTGATATATATATATATATATATATATATATATATATATATATATATATATATATATATATATATATTCCTTACTTTCTTTTGCTTCAAATTAACCTTGGGTTTTCTTCCAAGTAATGACCGTGCTCATGTAAATAAAATGTATGTATAGATATAAAAACTGCCCCATACAATTTAGTAACCATAAAAAACATCCTGAAGACAAAATATGTACTGTGTGATGATCGGATATTTGTATTTTGCAAGTTCAGACCGATTACCTGCTTTGGACTTCAGCTTGTAAAATGCTTCCTTCTTAGTGGTACTGAATATTGGCTGGAATAGTCGGAGGGGAAGACAAAAATCGATTTACTATCTACCATAACTGACTTGAAAACCGTCTACAACAGCAACCAGGTTTGTCTGGGACGTAGTGTAACAAGATGATAGAGCATTTCTGAAACAGTGCGTACGAGGCACACGCTCATGATGATTACTTCTTTTCATTGGCCCAGAAAACTCAGCGACCGTAGATAAAGCCTTAGGCAGCAAAGACTTGTCGATCAAAGAAGTGAACCAAGGCCTTCCCACCAATTAAGAGTGACACAAATTGTAGATATTTTATGTCAAAGTGAATGAATGAATACATCAATACATCAGTACTTGTTTCGTGTCGGTTTATGTAGCCAAATGTCTGATAGGTTACTCGTGCTTATGAATACCAGCCCAGGATACCAATGCATACCAACACCTTAACTTTACCCCCTTCTAGTGCAATGCAGGCATGATGTTTGAGGGTACTGAATCTCTACGACAACATCGAAGTTTATATTCAAATAAGTTCTTACTAATGGCTTTATTTTTATATTATAACGACATTTCCTTTTAGCTGGAACCCCAGGTGTACAACAGTGAGGGTCCAAATAATGTTTAGTTCCATTGGCCCTGCCTTTAAGCACGCACATGCATCACGTACAGGTCCTTAACCTCATGTCATATACAACTGTGGGGGAATGGATGCGTTGGAACTTAATGGGTCATATGTAGATCCTTGTCGACGAATGACCAAGCATTCAGAGATCGGAGAAGAGTTCGTATATACCACAATGACGATATGATGTGTCAAAAGATCTTTCTCAGGCGTATTTTTAGGAGCTAGGGAAAAGTTTCATCTGTACTGATCATAGTGTGATAGAGAAATGCTGCAAGGACCCTTGCTGCCTGTTATTTGACATAGTGGGTATAACTCATTGGCTTCAAATGCCTATGGAAAAGGACCTACAATAATTAAGTTCCTTCTGTTATGCAGCTCAAGGTTATTTATTCTACAGTCCATAGTGCCTGGAATTCCGGGTCTTGCCTGGAAGAAGGCGTATCCCCAGAACTAAACATTGTAAAAGTAGTGTTTTTGCAATGGATGGCTATCAGAAAAGGGGTCACGGAGGTGTTGATGTCATGTATCCATCTCTAAGTCCATATATTCAGGGCAGTCTGTTTCATTGCCAGCGTCAAAATGATTACTGTGCATTCGGTATTTACCATATATTACTCTTAGTAATTACTGAGAATGTGTCGAATTAACACAACCTTCGTACGTGTAATGTTTCCGACACAAACGCACTACAATATACATACTGCAATCAAATCGTGGTTTATTTTCATCAAATGTATCAATCACATTTCAGCCAAGTATTTAGAAAATGGCCACTCACGAAATCAAAAACTTCATGTATATTTCAACTCTTCTTGTTTCCTTTCAATATTTGCGCGGATGTTATTTTAAACATAAAAAGATAAGTGTTTAAACCAACCAAACGGTTAAAAAGGACTATCATATCTTTGAAAACTTCGTCCTGATATTTCCAAGCACTTGAAATTGTCCTTGGATAATTCAGTTGCAAATTCCACCACACTCCATGCTTCCATTTTGAAACAGCATCGTCACTCAGACTTGCCTTGTTTATTGGCCTTTTATTAGACTACCAGCTATTTACCCATTTCTTGCCATAAAGGTGTCAGACAAGACAGAAAGGCCCCGAGAAAATTTGATAGACATCATTCTCTTTCTTTTCACATATGTATATATACATATGTTTTATGTTTTTTGTCATAAATAAAGGACAAATGAATGAGAGATTGCGTCTGTGATTATGAACGATATCAAGTTCAAAGAAGTCCTTCCCACTTTGTCGCCTTTTATTAGGAACAGGGAAATTCAATTTACAAAGGTTTCTCCTTACATTGCATTGATCTGTTTGAAGTTATTATCTTATATTCTTTCAATAAGAGTAGAGTTTTTAAACTTTTCACGAGATGCTTAACAGCCAAAGCACACAAGCACACACACACGCACACACACACACACATATATAATTATATATATATATATATATATATATATATATGTGTGTGTGTGTGTGTGTCTTGCGTTGTGTGTGTCAGTGTGTTGGTATATAATTGTTGTTCACACTTATCCTTTTATTCAAATTCAGTTAGTTCTGCTATCACCATCCAGAAATTACGTGGTGTTGTAGTTCCATTTCCACTGGATATCCTCATACTTTAGCCTTGTGCGTTACTAAGCTGATATCATTCTTACCTTCTGGTGAAATATGTTGGGTAATGGTTACCAAAACCGTACAGAAGTTCAATTCACACTGGTTATCCAACAAAGTCTTCGGGCCAGGTTAATCTACATTATGCAAACACAAACACATACGGAAACACACGACCCCCAATATATATATATATAGATATATATATATATATATTTATATATATATATATATATATATACTTATATATATATATATATATATATATATATATATATATATATATATATATATATATATATATATATTTATATATATATATATATATATATATATATATATATATATATATATATTGGTGTGTGTATATATATACATATGTGTTTATATATATGTATGTGTGTATGTGTATGGATGACTATAATGCCTGTTGATTACCAACAATATGCACCTATCTACAGGTTTTTCTTTGATTCCATCCAACCAAAATTTATTCTCGTCCTCCAACATTTTTCAGAATATATGATTTTCTTTCTTTAATTTTTGTTTTATTGCTTCGTGTCCATTTATTTCTTTCATTAATCTCTTTATTATTCTATGTAAAATTTATTCAGCCATTTGACCTCCGCAATAGTTTTTCCACAATCAGCTCTTATATAAATGAGGGGCGACTCTTGTTTAACGGCGGATTTCTTTGTCAAGTTTGTCCCAATTACATTTTTTTATTGGCTTGCATTCTTTAGCTTCAATGTCAATCAGCTCATTCGTTAGGCCAGACACAAAAGTGAATGATAATGGACGGACGCCTGCTCTCTAAAGATGTTTTAAACAGTTTGGCCCCTAGAAATTTGGAATCGACGACCAGTCAAATAGATTCCGGAGCAAATTGTTGGCTTTTTCTATCCGATAAACCATTGTTATTCGTTATGTTATTTCATTTCTTTATCAACTTTTCATTTATAATCTCCATATTACAAAGTAGTGAATGCAATCCTTGGAAGGAAATACATTATATCTTTATATGGTCTGAGTATCTCATTATAACAAAGATAGATATTCTTGCTTCGAATGTTCTTAAATGGAACCCTCATCTGTGAAGACATACAAAAACGTTTAGATCCTTCTGAAATATGTTTCATGCAAATCTTCATACAAACCAAAAAACCTGGCAAACATTAGAAAGTTTGAATGATTTCAATAATATATATACATATATATATATATACAAAATCGTTTTTCCAACACAAATATGCACCTTACGGGCCTCCTGCTATTGTACGGAGACTAGTGTCAGAAACGGTTGTATGTGAGGCAACTGTTTGATGAATCATATGATGAAAGATTACTGACAACGGTGGCCGGCCAACGAGCGACGAAAAATGCTTCCACCACTTTCTGGAGACTTTAGGGCTTCAGCAACAACCATATCACGTTGTCTAAAAGCAATAAAAATGTTGAAAAATCGAAACCTGGTCGTACATGAACAGTATGAAATGTACCATGACAGTTCCAGATCTTACTCTCATAAGATGAATGTGTCTAAGCCTAGAAAATTGGCACATGGAGTCTTGTATTATTCAAGTCTCGATTTCAAAGAAAATAACTGTATGGATAAATCAGTATAAAATAATATACTAACATAATCGATTATTTGACATGAGTTCATGCTTAGAAAGTCGTCTTTGACACTTGTTTATACGACAAATGAGTATTGGTTCATCTGTTTAGACAAAGTCAACAAAGAAATTATTTTTAGCAAAAGAATTTCACTTTGTGAACAGATTAGTCATATCTTTTTCGCATTATAAATATATATCAATTACTTTGTAGTATTCACTGGTACTCAAAATAACCGGTGCGTGGGTTTCATAAATAAGTGAATGGAAAAATAATCCTGGATGTTTTTTTGAAATCCAACCCAAACTGTCCAATGTTGATATTTCGCAGAAGACATGCGATCGGTGAGATTCTTGAAATTGGCATTCAACAGTTAGACAGAAGAAAAAAGTCCTCTATTTGATTTGCGTGCGTTCGGTAAATACTACATACTTAATCCAGAAATTTGTGACAAAAATAATGGCTGTCACTTGGGCCAAAGTCAAATAGATGCATTTCTTTCCAAGTCTTGTGCGTGCCTGTTACAGTAGTCGATTAATAAGTTACCATTTGCACACACACACACACAAACACACACACACACACATATATATATATATATATATATATACATAGAGAGAGAGAGAGATAGATGGATAGATAGATAGATAGATGGATGGATGGATACTTACTTTTGACCTTGCGTGTATACTCTGAAATTGATAAAGAAAATAGAATATCTGTTATTAGGCTGTATCTCCTTCTCAGCATGTTCAGACATTAACACCTCCAGTGTCAGCTTTTTTCCTTTTTCTTTTCAATTTTGGCACTTAACAAGTGAAATAGAGAAAATGTGTATCAACGCCTTTTGGTTCTGAACGTGTTCAGGAATAGTAGATCAGCATTTTCATGACATGCAATTTTCCATTTTATTAGAATAATGATTCACTTGGCATCGAGAGGGAAAATTTGAGGAGGATTATCCAAGGCTATAGGATCACAGTTTTTCGCTCATACTACTACTACTACTACTGCTACTACTGCTGCTGCTGCTGCTGCTGCTGCTGCTGCTAGTAATAATAATAATGATAATAATAGGAAGGTGCTAGAGATATAAGTACTGCAACGAATTGTAGCTGTGTCACGATATGCGAAAGAGAGGAGACGTTAGCTGAAGACCTGAGGAGACTTATTGTCACTCAGCCTTCAGTGATAACCACTGGGCAACCGGTGTGAAACTGTTAATCGCAGAATTACTACGACCTATAATTACTAGGGGAGGAGGGCTGGAGACTTGAGGAGACTTGCTGTCACTCAAACTCCAGCGGTGACCGCCAGGCAACTGGTGTGAGATTCCAAATAATAATAATAATAATAATAATAATAATAATAATAATAATAATAATAATTATTATTATTATTATTATTATTATTATTATTATTATTATTATTATAAAATACTGCTAGTAACAATAATAATTGACCAGATGTTCTAAAAAGAAGCAAGAAAAGAGGAAAAAGAACGTTGCAATGGGATATATAGACCATGAAAATCTAACAGCATGGCCCCACACAACTGGGTACTCGGATGCTGCAGAATATTCAAAATCAGTCAACTTGTGATGGGATTCATAACCAACTCTATGAAATAATTGAAAGTAGATTTGACAGCCACAGGAGAAACTTACCAGAGGTAAGTATAAAAATGGGAATCTTCCAGGGAGACTCTCTGTCCCCATTGCTATTTGTTCTCTTATACCATTCAACAGAATCCTGAAAAACGACAAAAGATATCAATTTTCTAAAGCACAGGCTGAGGGTCAACCACGTAATCCGCATAGACGACGTAAAACTTTTTTGCAAAGAACAGGGGTCAGCTCGAAACATTGTTCAACTAAGTGAAGCAATACTGTAATGACATTCGGAAGGAGTTTCCAATACAGAAATGTGCACTAATGGTAATGTACAAAAGAATGCTTGCATCAGCAGAAGGAATTGAAATCCCTAGATCAGTTAATTCACCACATTAGATTGATACAAAAACCACGGAGTTCTCAATGTGACGCGATAAAACGGGAAGAAATGATAGGGAAAGTGAGAAGAGAATATCAGAGGCCAAATAAACAACAGGATCCTGATAAAAAGAAATGAATATAACTGGTCAAGAAAGGAACTCATACCAAACAGTGAAGACTTTATAAAAAGCATTCGAAGCAGCACAATGAACTACAAAAAAAGAAGAAAAAAGACAAAGCGGCACAGCAAACAAGGAAACAAAGATTGGAACCGGAGAATTTAAAACATGGATACAGCATGTTGCAGACGAGATATCATGAACATGGCTACGAAAAGGAAACCTGAAAAGAGAAACAGAATTACTCATCGTAGCAGCCCAAAGCAAATGCATCGTAATAGACTATATGAAAGCAAAAGTCGACAGAACACATACTAACAACAAATACCACCTATGTGGGGGAAAGGATGGCAAAATAAATACAATAAAGGGACATTTGACTTGTAAAAGAATTCAGGAAGAAAAAGGAAAAAAAGTTGAATTTGAATCAATCAAATATAAGGAGGTATGCGAAAACATACAATCCCCATGGATATTCGAATGCCCCAGGATATTCAGAATTGGCAAACTAGCGATGAGGCTCATAGCCAACTAAATGAAAAACTGAAAACCAGACTTGACAGCTACGGCAGGGGTGAGTATAAAAAATGGGATTTTTAGGGAGACTATCGATTCCTCTTACTATTCGTTCAATACCACTAAGCATAATCTTGAAAAAAAATTCAAATGAGACCAATTCCCAAATAGAAAATGAATGTCAACCACGTCATGTATATGGACTTGAAAAATGAAGGCAAAGAACGGGGACAAGCTTGGTTTTCAACAAGAAAGAGAACTGATACAGATATGAAGTTTGGTTAGATTATTGAATGAAAATAGAAAAAAAAATAGGAAAATGTGCTATAATTGTAATGCACAAAGGAATGTAAATTGCAGCAGAAAAAAATCAAAATACTAGACAACGAAATCAGAACATGCACACCGCTCTATATCGCTGGAGATAACACAGATACAACACATGTGAAGAAGAAATAAGGCAACGGAGGACTCTGGAGCACAGAAGCCTGTGCCATAACAGCCAAAGCAGGATTCGAAAAATACCTGTGAAGTAGTCACACAAAACGCCCTACACGCTTCAACAAGCACGAAAAACGTGACAAACAGCGTGAGGGAACAGCGAATCAAACAAAGAAAGTAAGATGGAAACAGATAGATCTACAAGGGAAATCCAAAAAGCAGATACAAAATATCACAGACTAGAAACCATGGACATGGTTACGAAGAAGTTAAACTGAAAACAGAATTTTTCATCATCGAATCCCAAAACAAATGCACCAGGGCACACTATTTCAAAGCGAGGATAAAGAAAACAAAAACAAACAGCAAATTCAACTAATGTTGAGAGAGGAGCAAGCTTGAGAAAAAAAAAAAAGAAACTCAGTGAATGTAGTAAACCAACCTAAAAGAGAACAAAATCACACATTACAGTCTGGAAGTAGTTTCACCGTAGGCGCTAAGCAAGCAACTTCGGCCATGAAGGGAATTTGTTTCAGCGTAAACCGGGGACAGTTATGGTGAAGATACGAACCACTCCAGGTTTTTTACAGGACATTCAAACTAACCCCAACAATCCAGGCACAGAGACCAAACGGGTCGTCATGGGCAAGAGAGAGAGAGAGAGAGAGAGAGAGAGAGAGAGAGAGAGAGAGAGAGAGAGAGAGAGATAATCTGCCGAATATTAAACGTAGCCGTGATTGATAAAGAGAGTAAAACGGAAAGAAAATACCAGGATCTGGTAAGGGGACTGAGGAAAGTGCAGAACATGAAAGTCAGGATAGTACCAATGATGGTAGGTACACTCAGAATCGTATCAATGACACTGAAAACAAAAATTGAAGGGGCTTGAGAGTATGGAAACTATGCAAACCACAGCACGAGGGTACTGCACAAATACTGCGGAGAGTGCTGGAAATGTGATATATACAACATCGAGTCGTTAAGAGAATCTACGATGGAAAAAGCATGATGGAGACAGTACAGGCCACAGCACTGATGTGATATGAGAGAGGGGGTAGCTATCAGCCTGGGGAGACTTACTCTCACTTAGTCTTCAGAAACCACCACCAAGCAATAGATGTGAATCTCTAAACTACAGCTCTGTTGTAGACTGTAAGTGTGTTGAGAGGCGAGCTTGAGTTTTTAGGAGACTTGGTGTCACTCAATCTCATGCGATGACCACCAGGAAACCACAAAAAAAATCAGTTGCTTAAAACAACGGAATTGATTCAGAAGTAGAGGGATACGTACTTGCCGCTAAAGGCAAAAGCTTGCATACTTGAAACTTCCGAGCGAATATATTCAACAACAATTATGACCAAAGATGCCACTCCTGTCAGGTCAATTTACATTAATACCACTCATCATGTCTAGCTGCTATGTTTTAACACCCAGAGAATACGTCCAGACATGACAGAGTAGGTCAAATTTATATTGGAGAGACAGCAAGCATTACGTAACACCAACAGGAAGCAACTGGTTTGAAAACCAACCAGACACAGTTACAGAAAGACTGAACATAACGATACTATAAGATTTACAGAAGGCTATCAATACAAACATTCCAATCAAATGGAGCAAACTCACTGGGCACGTTAAGAGATATCTATATCAAAGATTTGCCATAGGTTCCGAGCAAATTCATCACAAGAGCATCTACTCCGTGAAATCAACTCCCTTATGAATATCTCCCAGACAAGTGCAGCCCGGAAATTTCGAATCTAAAGTGGAACCAGTTTCCACAAAGTCAATCTTTTTTCACAAAGATTTCTCATTTCTTTTCTTTTTTCAGTATTTTCAACTCATTTGAACTGTCTTATTTACTTTTCTTCTGTTGTATTTAGTTTTCATTTTACACATATACTGTTTCAGTGTTTCCAACATCACAACTATAACATCAATAGGCTATTTCAACATTTTTTACTGGCCATGATTTTGTTCTATGAATAACTAATTTCTCAAAATACCATCATTGTGGAACGTCTTCAAAAAAGCATGCTTACTGAAATTGAACGAAAATGAATTTTGAAGAAACCTCAAAGGGTGAAAAAGTTCTATTTACAATGTAACTAAAATGCTAAGATGGAACATCAATTTCTGTTCAATAAACATAAAAAACATATGTATATTGTTTTATTTTATATGTTTATACATATTCATTTGAGGGATCAATATCAAAAGGGAACTTACCCCCTGTTCAAGTGGTTAAAACTAAAGGGAGGAATCTTTGCCTACATTCTAAGAGTCCAACGTGAAAGGAAACTTTTGAGATTCATAACTCAATTAAGGAGTCAGAATTTGGGAGTGACTCTTTCAACTTCAGAGAGTAAAGTGTGAGGGGGTCCCTCTTCCAAGAGTCAGATTTTTAAGAGAAACTTTATCCGTAGTAAAAGGTGAGTGTTCCCCTTTTTTCAGGGATCGAAAGTTGAGATAGTCTCTTTTTCCCTTTTATGGTGTCGGAAGTTGATTAAAACTGTGTTTGAAATTCCAGCCCTTTTTTTATAATCCTTGAATATTCCATC
Source organism: Thysanoteuthis rhombus (assembly GCA_963457665.1). NCBI lineage: Eukaryota > Metazoa > Mollusca > Cephalopoda > Oegopsida > Thysanoteuthidae > Thysanoteuthis > Thysanoteuthis major. The sequence goes on from OY735206.1 coordinate 43,703,849, forward strand.
CGGGGTAGACAAGTACTTCAGCTTGTTATAGTTGTTATAAAGAAGTTTCCCAACAGCAGATATTTGAGCAGTATTGATCAATTGGATAAGGGTTTCTGACCGAGAAATTAGCAAAAAATCATAAACTCCTTGATAGTCAATTTAAATCATCAGCAGTGACTCAAACCAAAATTTGCAATCATTTTACCACTGAATTGTAACATAAATGAAAGGGAGCAACAGTAAAACTGAACTTAAGGATCAACAAAGCAGCAATCTCGAGGATATTCAATAAGGGTATGATTCAAGCAACGCAAATAAATTACCCATTGAGAGCTTTGCTCTGTTGTATCATGAATTTAAGCATTTGAACCAAATTTTTATTATCGAAGTGGGAAATGACTGCAAATTTCTTTCAAAACATCTCTGATTTACTCATTTTACAGGGCATTTAGATAAGGTAATCTCTATATCCATTGGTCCAAAACATATACATCCTTCCCTTGATAAGATTGATTTAATTGTATGACACAAACAGTGATTAACATAAGATCTTTTACCTTGAGTGATTATATTCATTTTTTTGAATTACATTAACAGACAATAATTGTTGGCGGCTTTTTAATCATAAAACTGATTGCACCAATCTCAACCACAAGATGTTTTCTGACAGTTTACCTTAGATATAAACAACGAACGTTCTAACGTATCAGTTCCGACCTTAAACTTGATTTTCATCAATGAGGCCAGCGTTTGCACTTGAGCTTCTCATGATTGTATGATTCGTGGGAATCATTCATATCTCCCTCTCAATCAAATAGAAATGTTTGTGAACTCTGTCAAGGTTGACTATAGGGATAAAGCAACTGGCTACCTGCTTTTTGCAGACAGGTGAATTATTAGGAAGTCAATTTCTCAGTAGGTATATATCCATCTTTTTCTGTCGACCATCGTGCAATACCAGTGACGAGATATTTCCCTTAGATACTCAGCGATTGAATGCAAGGAAAATAAAAAATCAAGTATTTTCAGTCCAATTAGAAAAAGATGAATTCGATTCACTAATTGTGTGAATAGTAGGTATTTCGGTGCAATCATGCAGATATCATCTTATATTATGAACAATCAACAATTATTTTCACAGGACTGCGGTAATCGACTTGCAGCAAAGATAAGATCAACATAGAGCCAAGAAGACAGTATCCACCAACGAAAAAGGTGAATTAATCAGCCAAGTTTTGACCACACCACTAAATTGTCATTTTTTTTAACGAATCAGAATAATTCATCCATGAACCTGATTTCCTGAACACTTTGATTTGATTAAGAGACGTAGGTTTTCTGGCCAAGGTTATTATATCACTGAACATTTCAGTTGATTCAAGACAGAAAAACAGGGAAAAATACTGCGTAAGTCAAGAAATGAAACGATTGTAAGGATTCATCAAATGAAACACCAAGAAAAAGAGAGAAGAAGAATACGATATTAATAAGGAATGATGAAAGTAAGTCACTGAAAGGGGAGTACGAAGAAAGAAAGACAAAAGAAAGGGAAAAAAATGAATAAAGATGGAGAAGCAAAGAAAGGGAAAAGTGAGAGAAAAAACAGTGAGAAAGAAAAGAATACATCTTGTGGAGATGCATCGAATACAAAAGACTATCAAAAAGGGAAAGACACTGGCAGATAACGCCAAAATTAGTTCACTGAGACCATGTGCAGTGAATAGAAAAAAATATGACTGTCAGAACGGTGAGGAAGCTTTCAATAAAAACAAGGTTGATCAAGAAAAATATAATTCGAATATGAAAAAAAAGAAAAGAAAATTCAGTAAGAATAGAAAAAAGGTGACAGAGAATTGAACAAATGAGAAACATCAAAATAATCAAACAAAACGGAATTGACGTGAACGGATTGAATGTTCATTTACATAACATGGGGGCATAATGTCAAGGGTTGGGGGCAACCAGCTCGATTTGTCCACAGAAATAAAAGGGATAATGTCTAGCTCCGAGCTTTTGCCAAGCAAATGAAATAGAATAATAAAAAACAGACAGACCCACAGACAGACAAATAGATAGACACATAGACATTATTGAATACTTATACCTTTCCAAACTTTGTGGGTAGAGGTAAATAACTAGTTTTGATAATTGGCAAAGAAAAGAAAACTGGATTAAACTTACCCGCAGAAAATATACGAAAAAAAAATTCAAACACAAAAACAATAAAAAAACAAAGGCGAAAGAAATTAACAACAGTATAACACGAGCGTTTCACCTGTTTTGTTTGTTTTGTTTTGTTTTTTTTGTCTCATTTGCACTCCAATCAATTAATCAATTAATTTTGAGCTTGATTGAACTGTCAGGAACAGCCAATGCCTCCATTCAATTAATAATGGATTCAGTTAATTAGAGTCACGCATTCCATCTATGTTGATAAGAGGCAATTCTTTCAGAACAATCGATTCCTCACTGAAAACTCTCGAACCACTTGTACATATAAGTCCCACTCAATTATCACTCACTCCAATCTAGTCAACGAGCCGATTTTTTAAGAAAAAATATTTCAAGGGACAACCCATTTTTTCCGTATTATTCTCTCATAACGTGGTATCCAGTATAAGGCATGAACCTTGCATTGAAAAAAAAAAACAAAAAAAAAACACTCTTCTCTGTTTCTGCTTGTGGTCGTTTTTAGTGCAATTGATGGGAAGAACGTGAGAAGAAACATTTCCGATTTCCAATGTTTTTGCGGTGGAATGTAGAAGATGGTGTCGTCCGTGAACTACAGAAAGTCTTCCAGTCACTTGCTATGCTTTGTCAACCACGGCAGCACATGAAGAAGGTATTAAAACCCCCATGGAATGTTTTAGTATTGGTTGAATTCATCATCTCTCCAGGATCTTTTGGGTGGATTCAAGTACAGAAGAAAAAAGAAAAAAGACGTATGATGGATGAGATTAGCTGGCAGACGCGACATCAAAATCCTCTGATCGTGTATCAATGATAAACCCATTGCTCTCAACGAAATCTTTAATGTAAACGTTTAAACCTAGCTTCTCATAATTTTCACAGTTTCACGAGGACTTGAATATCTTTGAATACTTTTCTCGGATACTAGAGATGCACAAACGAATAAATAAAATGCAGGAATGATTATGAACTGACGAAAAGAATTGATTTAGGATTTAAAAAAAAATAAATTCCTGTACTTTTGAATTGAAATTGCTCAACGGATTTTTTAAGGTGATGGGACTAGGGATCATATAGAATTATATATCATATAGTTTTATTGGTGAAATGTTTCGTTACGGTAATCATTCTCCTCCTCATCTCAAATTAGCTAATTTTGTTTCGTCATTTCTGGTTGACATGTCTATTCTTGTATCTTCATAGGAAAAAATATGCATTTTCATGGCTGGAACGACCTCCAAAATTGCTCGTGTTTTCCCCGAAACGAGCCAACATAATATTGAGCGACTCAGCCTGAGGATCAGATTCAACCGTTGACTACGTATTTATCCACGAAACTGTTTTCTTGTCGGGTACCAAAATGAATTTAGAAGTATCAGATTTTTATCCACAACAATATTTATATTATAAAGAATCCCTGGGTAATGATTTGCAAATGTTACCCTTTTTTGCTTTTTAAGGCTCGATAAGGCTTCACGACTGTAATGTGAGCACAAATCCTCAAGATCGATATTCAAATGATAATGCTTGCAGATTACATGAGCGGATGTTGTTTCGAGAAAAAAAAAAGAATTACGACTTTGAATAAATACATATATGTGGTACGTTATCTGACACTTTGAGACACTCAACTCAATTACGAAATTAAAAACCTCTGTTTCCGTTTGGCACATAAATTGGATTTACTCGGCGAAATCAAACCATTCATTTTAAAGTTAAATGATGGTAGGAAAGTATCAATGTCGATGAGCAAAGAAATTTCAGATGCTGTGCAAAAAAAGACTGTTACTTTATTACTTTCACAGTTTGAAAAATTTTGTGCTAAGCTGTTTTTATTTATGTTTGGGGCTCTAATTCTCGACATTAAGTTCGTGCTATTCTAGTTAATGGTAGCAGAGATACATCCAATAAAACTGTCTTCAGAATTAAACAAATGAGATCCAATGTAAAACTCGATTAGGTCAACAGCCCCTTGGTCATCCTGAGTGCTTGTACAGGGGGCTCAAATTTGTGCCTCGTTGAACTTAACACGGATAAAAGCCAAACTATAATCGATTTGGAGTGATCTACACGATCGATAGCGTAGGAGTTGACCTGGGTCACTTCTGGCAAAAGTTGATAAAATACCCTTGAATAATTGTTTATCCAGTTCTCATTACAAAGTGAATGAGTTCTTGTCTGGCTAGTTCATTGGTTGAGTACTTCCTGCTCCGAAGCATTGGATAAAGTCACAAGAATTAATATTATCAGCAATTCCAAGGAATCGTCTGATATGCTGAAGGACGAGTAGTAAAACGGTCAAGAGTACCTAAAACTAAAAGTCACTATCTGAGAATCTAAAACCTACTGACGGATCGTTCAACATTGAAATGAAATGAGGGTAGCCATGAGAGCCTATCAAACGTTCAGTAGCACACTTTTCTATTCACTGTAGCAGTTGTAGTCTACAAAAACTGGAGCCTTCGGTAATACTCTAACATCTTTATGGTTGATGTTTCATAACTGATAATTTTCAATCGCATCAATCATTTGATTTATTGTGATTTCATTGAAACGATAAATAACTTCTCGTTTTTATTTCACAAAGTAAACTCTTTGGCAGAGTAAATGTAACAATCAAAAAAAACTTTAAGAAATCAGTCATGTTGTCTTTGCATTTTGTAATGATTTATCTGCTTTGGTATTGAATATAGATAAATAGTAAAATTGTTTGTAGTAAGAGTTGAAAAGTGAAAAAAAAGCAACTTAATTTGAAACGGTGCAGAAAATCCTGAACAAAAAAAAACCGATTATAGCTAAGCATAACTTAATTATGACTGAGGTTTGAATACAGACACCACAAGGAAAATTGAAGAAGATTTTCCCCGTTATTTAAAAGTAAGGTGATCCCAGATATCCTTCCATATACCATGAAGCAAAGTGGTATATTCTTAAGTGGCACTGTCAGTCGGTTTTCTAAGCTCAGAGAGAAGTTAGAATCCATGGCTTTCTAAATTGGCAGACCATGCCTCTGAGAAGAAATATGCCAATAATATTCCTACTCACTTTTTTTCCCTGTCTCTTATGCTGAGCTTATTGCATGTTGAAAGAGGATTGGCCTGAGGTCCAAAAGATAATATAGCCCTGTTCTTATTAGGAGAATTATGGAAAGCCCAAATACGTGGAAGTTGAAACTCCAGTTTTGGCTATGGAAAGAATCTAGTCATTCATTGAGCTGAATTACTTTCAAATCCTGAAAAGAAGGAAGATCTGTTGATTGACAAGAATGAATGAGCAAGGTCCTGTTTTAATTTTTTTCTAATATGTGCTCTGGAACTAAAGGTAATAACACGGAAGTTCCGATCCTAAAATTTAGGAAGAGACCGCCGGAAAGAACTGCACAAAGCTAATGATATGAAATTGCCTTTAATCCCAGAAAATGAAACACCTGTGACAAAAATGAGTCCTGAAAGTTGCTCTGGTTACGACAACTTTGATGTCAAAATTCAATAAATTCTATAAACAAAAAAAGAATTAAAATTCTCTAAGGAATAATAAAACATACTTGAGAATAATAAACCCTTTGATAAATCAATATAAATAAAGTCAAGATAGTTCTATTCTATAATTGATAGAATCATATACGATTTCGAATCACTGAGAGACTAACACTTAAGATTGGTTCGGAAGTATTTGATGTAGCACACAGCGTGAATCAAAAAAATATGTTTTTGATATCAAGCTAAAAAATATCATGATTGAATGCGATCAAGGAATCCAAATGAGATGTTTAAACGCGCAAGATGCGAAGGAATTTGAAAAAATTCATGTCATTCCAGTCAATTGTTTTCAAATATTTGGTAATATATATATATATATATATATATATATATATATATATATATATATATATATATATATATATATATATATATATTTAAAGAGAGGGAGAGAGAGAGAGAATTATTGATAGATGGTTATTTACAAGCTGTTTTAGAATATTGAGCGCTATCACCGTAGATAAGCAATCCCTAAAATTACTTGATGCGTTGTGTTAATGATGGAATTGAATTCAAAAAATTTTCTTGTCCTATTTGCCTTGAAGAGCTTGAGCTTCAGTGGGAACTTTACATACTTAGATACCAAAATTGAAAAAAAATTTGTGTCGATAAAATGTTGGATAAACAAGATTCATTTCCATTCGGTATCGTACATATCATCCCATTATATATTTTTATGAGGCCATATTATGAGAATATCCAATGATTGCACTTGCCACACCCATATTACACGACTCCACACCGAGAACTGTGATAAGATTGGTCAATCGAGGCGGCAAATTTTGCAAATTTTTAGACAAATCTATACAACCATCAGCAGACATCATGATTCTTTAGAAACTTATCTGGTTGACCGTATGAAATGAGGACGAAAAATAGATGATATGCTAACAAGAGTATGTAAGAATAGAAGAAATGAGTTGCGTATATCAAAAATGAAACTTGGTAGTGTAACATCCAACGACATCAATCAGCATCTTCAGAGGCGGTGTTACAACGCCAAAAGTGACAGTTTTTGGCCCTTTTCAGTATTGACGATCATTGAATTGGCTAAAAACATGAAGAACGAATGTTTTTGGCTCTGTTTAATTTGTTTTATTGATTAAGTGGCAGGGTGACAGATCGAACAAGTAACGTAATACATCAATTGGAGAGTACCTATGTTTTTTACTAGCTACTATAGTGCCATCTGGTTTTGTCCTATACATAAATTTTAAAAATTTGAAAATATTAATGGAAGTCAGATGGTGTAAGATGTTTATAATTCAATCTAAGGCTGGTGATCTCGGAATGTTCTTGTCTAATTATTTGGTTGAATATGTTGATACAAAATTGACTGGAACAGAACCGAATAGTATCCTTAGAGATAATATCAAGAGTTGTCCCGCATGTAGCCTAAGATCATAATCCGACGTGAGGAATTTAATATTGAACAGAAATAACACAAACACAATGCATCACATATTTCCTGGTTCCTCATCGTCAAATACGTTCTTCTGGTAAACTACATCAGTAATCTATTAGTTTCTAAAAATCAAATGATGAGTTGTACAAAATCCATACACGATACATATTGATAATGCCCCATCTGATTTAAACGTTTAAAAAAATCAGATGTGCTGAATTTCACTCTATTTGTTTTCACTAAATTGTCTCATTCATTATCTCACCTTGATATGATGATATAATATTGACAATTAAAATTATGTCAAGGAAGCTTTTGGGACTTTGTGTCTGATCACACATCAAAACAGCTTGAGCTGAGTTGACATTTGAAAAAAATCTGAGAATTAGGATAATTGAAATATTAAAAACGTACATTTTCCAATAAAATAGCTTGAGGCTCCTTAGTGCCTATCCATTCATAAATAAAGATCATTCTCATGGTTTATGTTGGTATAAAATAAAACTAACTACATGAATTATATAATAATCTAAGTATTTAAATCATAGGTTGCGATGTTAGGTTGACTTTGCTTGAGGCATGATAATGCAGGTGATTTTTAAAAAAAAACATTTGATCCAAACGACAGAAATCACTCATATTGACAAAGTATCTATGTCTGTTTAAAGCAAAAATCTCTTTGGAATTCTTCCGTTTATTGCATAAACGGATAAATGATATAACTTTTTCCAAACTCACATTTTCACTATTAAAATTTGTGAAGCTACATATATTCGGATTGATTTT
>OY735206.1:43714250-43759250 GCA_963457665.1 Thysanoteuthis rhombus
ATATATATATATATATATATATATATATATGTATATATATATATATATATATATATATATATATATATATATATATATATATATAATAAAACTTCGAGATAAGCAGTATCTTTATTATAATTTGTCATTAATGTCATACTCATTGAATGCAAGATGTTTAAGTTTAAAATCTAGTTAGGACCAATTCTACAGGAAACCGTTCCTCGGTTTCCTCGAACACAAGTCTTTCGAAGCGAACATAGTGTCAAGTATTGTAAAAGTAACACCAGGTGACAAGTTCATATAGAAAAAAAAGAAACATCTTTCCACCACGAGTTGAACGAACACAGCGAAGATGTCAAGTGAAATAAAATAGTCTAATTCCATACATTATCAATGTTTAAACTACTATCAACGAACTAAAAGCCAGTCATTCGAATAAGAAAGTTCATTACATGAGTGCAATCCTCGTTGACTATTTTAAAGTGAAATACTTTAAAATGAGGGTAAGGTTTGCCCTCTCTAAAGCTACCTAACAACTAGTAGAATGAATCAGAAGGACTAGTATCATGATTTGCTCTCACTAGAGGAGAAAATCTGCCCCCAATGCGAAATTAAATGCATTTGTGCTAATTTTGGCTGGTACCACTTGTTTCAATACTTTGATACATGCGATTTGACATGACGAAAATTCTACACCGCTAAACAGAAGGAATGAAAAAATAAGTCTGCATATTCGACGACTGATTTTATCCACTACAACACTGCGAAGATCTGTATCTACCCAAATATAATGGGTGCTAAGAGCTGGATGAGCTCCTAGGCTATTCCGATTGAGATCACCTGTGACAAGTCTACCACACGTTATGGGCTAGGGTGGTTGTGCAGGGCCAAACACTCCCCATTTTTCGCAATTTAAAAGATTACACCCGTCATTTTTGCTGGGTTATCTCTTAATCTGAGTGGGGGTTATGTGCCCCATGAGCAACTTCCCAAACAATACACCAGGAAAACAACCGTTCCTGTCGGGGCCTCGATTTGTCATGGACGGGGATGATATGCAAGTTTGGATTCAAAAACGAAACGAGAGAGGTGAAGACATCGTAAATTTCACAAGAAAGAACTGGTCCAAAATCATTAACACCGTATTCAAATGGAAAAACAATAGAAAATTGACTTGGAAGTGCTCAAACTATGAATATAAAAAAAACAAACAAACAAAAAAAATACATCCTTGCGGACAAAAGCAACACTGTTTAAGATATCTAGGTCCTAAATCAAATCGACGTAGGAAACCATCACAGAATGGTATGGTGTAAAATCAAAATTAACACCAACGTAGAACACAGGAAATATTCCACACAAAGCTGCAAATCCCTAAAGTACCAAAACTCTTCAAACTGAAATAAAAATATGAAATAATTGCTGAATCTAAAGCGAACAACACTAACTTAAACGGATTCGATAGCCTGTCTCATCAAAACTACGCCGATATAAAACCAAAAATACATTAAACCATCTATAAAATTTCTGATGAAACCTTTGATATCATTGAGAGACTTAGAGATGTCACGCTATCGAAAACAACACGAGGGATAATTGGAGCAACCAAACTGAAAAAAAAAGTCCCAAATGAATAAAGACAAAAGAGATTCACGACAGCAATCATCGAAAAAATTGTCAAAAAAATATTTCAGCATCAAGATTTTCAACAAAACTCTCAACAGAGAACGGAAACAGATAATCAGTGTACTAGCAGGAAATGAACATCTAACAACAGACAATGACAGGATCGTCGAACGGGCCCAATAATTCTACCAAAAACTCAACTCCTCCAAATGAAGAACATACAACAACAAATAGGATTAACCAGACGCAGGAAATGAGTTTAACAACCGATCAGAAGTCACTCTATGGGGAGTAAAACAAATCATCTGAGAAACAGAAAAAGGAAAGAATCCTGGAACGAATAACATTTCTAAAAAGCTGGTGAGATGAGCACTCGGGAGCTTGCCGTTCTATTCAAGTTACGTCCAAAGTAAAGTCCACGAAGATGGGAACACTGCAATTATGATGATGTTGAATGATAGAAGAAACCCGAAAGATTCCAACAATTATGGACTAATGAGTCTACTCAACAGCATCTACGAACTTTTCAACAGAATTATCGTCAACGAATCACCAAAATAATAAATGAAACAAACCTCAGAACAAGCTGACTTTGAGAGATTAGGAAAGAAAAAGAATCAGAATAGTAAGCGAATATCTAATCAACCTAAGATTTGCAGACGACATTGTCTTGTATAGAACCCCCGGGAAGTCCGACTAATACTAGACAAACTGAACAACGGTGCCACGGAATCTAACGTTCACACGAACTTCAGCAAGACAAAGGTTATGTACAAAAAAAAAACGTGTCAAAAAATGAACACACACTTATCAAAATTGAAAACACAAAGATGGAAAACGTGGACTACAACATCTGCCAAAAAAAATCTATGGAATCTTCAAAAGAAGGAAGAATCAAACAAACAATCATTTTGAATGAAAAAACTGTCGGCAGAGCAAAATCAACCTTCAGGAACGAAAATAATCCAATCAGTCTTAAAAAGAAAGGTATAGGACCGTTGCAAACTTCCGATAGTCACCTATTGATCTGATGCATGGAACATAACAAAGAGACTGACCTGAAGAATGGGAATCATGCGCTTTTTACATGACAGAATCATGCTCAATATCAAATGGAGAGAACACAAGACAGCACAGTATAAGAAAGGAGTCTAAGACGTCAAAAAAACCGTGAGGGAACACGATTGGCAAGGGGCTGGTCATGAATGTCAGTCAACCAATGGACATTACGATTCAAAATATGGATCTCCAAAGATCAGATGCAGAACAGAATCCGACAGGGTATGAGATAGAGTGGAGCGGTGGATCACGGGAAAGGACTATGTCAAAAAATGGATAATAAAAACTCATGATTGTGATGACAATCATGACGAACCACTTTTTTCAGATTCACTCTCATGCGAGTACTGTATCTTTAAACCAACACACAATAAACACATCAGGCATATCAACGCCTCAACCCTAACAATCAATTCAAATCAATAAATAAAAAATCACATTCAGAAACCGACTTGCTAACGATAATCTCTCGACGAATAATATTATAATCAATCATATTAGTATTCACTTAGATTAGAAGCTTACAACCGTGTGACGACTACTGAGAATAAAGTCACTACAATCGTTTCAGATTTGCTTAGGGAACAGTATTTAAATGCAAAACACCCTGAATCTATTATTTATGCCTACTAAGCTTAGCAGTGATAATTAGTGTCGTTACAACTCATTACAGCTGTAATAGATTTCGACAGTGCTAAATTTACACCTTGAGGACCGGGATACTTCGTTTTCGTTTATGGCATGTAATTGGAACTGACAAGTTACGCATACATAGGAAGGATAGAAGTTCTGCAGTATATAAATGCATACATGTAAATACATCTAACGAAACTCCTCGTATTCCATACTTAAATTACTGTTGACCCGAATCACAAGCAGTAATTTTATGAATTTTAAACAAGTAAAAGCGTTATGATGAAATTAGATAAAAAGAGTTTTTCCTTTGAATTTTTTATATCTTCGTATATAGATGCCCCGGGGAAATTTTCTGTGACCCCCTTCATAAATCCAGCTCCAGTTGCAACAATGGGTTTATTTTATTGATTTCTCATCAGAAGATTGAATTTTCAACGATTTCCTTGACGATGAAAACCTGGAGAGAGATGTTTTTGGACTTCCTGATGACACTGTGCAGAGATCATTTGTGATTCACGAGAACCTTTTGGAGTTAACTTGTGGAGGATATCGTTATCCCCCTGAAAAATGCAGCATACAAGATAAAACCGTTCTTGGATCAACCAAAAATTGAGGATCATCATTTAGACTATGAGTATCATAAAATCAAAGTTAACAATGGGAACCATGAATATTGTCAACGGACATAAATGTCATCCTACTCTCCTACCTATGTTGCAAAGATCAATGAAGTTCAATGCCAAAGATCACGTTGACCATACATTCATCAGGCTTTTTCTCTGCATGGAAATCTAAAATCTAACCTTTTTTTTTTGACACTGCAATGTCATTTCATGTTTGGAATTATTTCTTGTGTTTTGTTCATTATTGAGTACATCAACGAGTATAAATTTGCCTTGACATTATCAAAGACATTTGCATATGAAGATATATATGTATAATGTTTTGGACCTGTTGTAGATTATTTTTTATCATGGGAGCAAGGGGTGATGTTCTTTGATACAAAAAGTTTTTGGGGCCCTTGATTCAAAGCAACTAATGTCTTGCATAGAAGCATATACGATTATTGTATAGAATTTATTACTTTACAACTATAAAACAACATTTTCAACTACTAATCGAAAACTGTATTTTTCTCCAAATACGATGGAACTCAAGGCTGAAAAAAGGAGAGCTGAAGGAAATACCTGGGCCATTGCTCAATCACGTTCTATAAATCCAAACCTGATGAAAAACTTATGTCAGGTCATCCCTAATCTATCAATATATTCTGAAGGCTGAGTGACCATAAGTCTCGTCAGGTCTTCAGCTAACGTCTCCTCTCTCTTTCACCTATCATGTCAGGGCTACAATTCGTTGCAGTACTTATATCTCTAGCACCTTCCTCAGTATCTGTGCAGTTCCCAGTAGTGCTGTGGTCTGTATGGTCTCAACCCATCCCCTAATCCCGATCTCCTCCAGTCTCACCCTCAACGTTTTGGGGACAGTTCCTAGTGCGCCCACTATGACCGGTACTAACCTGGTTTTCATGTTCCACGTCTTCCTTAATTCTCTTGCTAGGTCCTGGTATTTTTCCCGTTTTTCACTCTCCTTCTTTATCATCATCATCATCATTATTATTATTATTATTATTATTATTATTATTATTATTATTATTATTATTATTATTCGCTAAGCTTAACACGGCACTTGTGCAGCAACTAGTGAGCATGAACTCCACCGAGGCTGTTATAGACTTTAAAACTACTTGGCCAAATCTCTATACTATGGAAAAGTCCTTTGGTCGGGTTATTAAGTGAAACATACGAACCGAAATAAAGTGTTTGCCGGTTTACAGATTCTATTCATATGTAAAGTGAATTTTCGAAAATGTCTTTATGCACTCAGCAGATGCATTCACATCGATTATGTCACAATAAGGAAAAACGAACTGAACCCCAACAACTCTTAGGGTTATAAGCTAATGGAAATTGGAAAGCCGACAGGTTATCCATCTTTTCTTTTTCAAATTTATGTTCCATACAAAAAGAATAATATGGAAATCAATAATTTGCTGGAATTTTTCTCTTCTCTCGAATCTATCTTTCAATTTCTTATATATGCCTCTTTCAGTATCTCTTTAAGTATTTCTTCTTCTGCTTTTCAGTTTTTCGACGCCATGGCAAATGCTTTTAAATAGAAAAGGAAAGTTGATACAGATATCTTTACTGGAATCGGGGACACAAAATTAATTGGTAAAGGCACACATTTGTCTAACCCTCAATCAGCTCGTCTAGAAACAGTTGTAGTGCAACACTGATTTAGTCTTACCAGTTGATTTATTATTTATTCAAATCTCATATGGGGAATCACTACTATGGTCTCTTTCCAGATTAAGTAGATTACAGATATGAGATAAACGTAGTGAATGTTTACCTTAAATCTAAAAAAATTGTGCGTTGTGATTATAGGAAAATAACTATAAATGTTCTGGGGGTTATTTACCATTTCAGGCATTATAGGTCATTACAGTATCCAGAAAATCACGAAATCGAAAAATTACATCTAACTGCAAAGTGTGCTATTCAATGTAAAAGAAGACGATAGTACTGCAAAGCGATAAGAATCTAACGCATATATCTAAAAGCAAACGAAACGCGTTGAAAAGAAACAAAGAGAATCAATTGGAACTGCCTGCGTTAAGGTCTAGTGCCGATCCTATAAGAGAGAATCGGAAAATGAAGAAATCAGGATGATGTTTTTACGTACCACACACCATAAGGTTCATGGAAACATACAATAGTTTTAACACATTGCAGCTGATTGGAGCAAAACACTGGCAGGAGGGGACTAATAATTTTGATTAGCAATCATCAGGGCTGAAGAGAGTGTAGCCAAATATTGGAGACGTGCATTGTTAATACTTTTTAGCCATGTTTTTTATTCGCTACTTTGGAATTCCTACAAGTTGGATAGAATGTTTTGGTTGTAACATAATGAAAATTCAAAAATTGTTTGTTAGTATCGACTGGGATAAAGCTTGCTGCATTGAATATCCGATACATGGAAACAAGATCTTAAAATTTAATGATACATATTTATGCGTATATATATATATATATACACATATATATATATATATATATATATATATATATATATATATATATATATATATATATATATATATATATATTTCACTTTAACTTTTGACCAGTTCCCCATTAACATTGACGATCAATGCTCTCTCTGAAATACCCATTACTGCTGCTACTTCTTCCAACAGGACATTAAAACATACCAACACAGATTGCTGTACAGAATACACTCCGGACTGACCATTATAACTCGGAAGGAATCCTCTCCCTTGATTCCCATTTTTGCTCCTAAAGCAAAATGTCTGATGCGAAGTTTATTTTCTACAGAAACCTATCATCCACTGAAAGGTACTCACATGCTACTAAAGGTGGGAACCAACCGATACATGTGTGACGTATCAATTAATTTAGTGATTAATTAACAAATAATGTCTCCATATACCTTTTCTCCTGTGTCTGTCTCATTCGCTGTAGTTCATATTTCATATACATACATATATATATATATATATATATATATATATATATATATATATATATATATGTATGTGTGTGTGCGTGCGTGTGTGTGGTTACATATATATATATATATATATATATATATATATATATATATATATATATATGTATATAACTTTGGATTTTTACTTTGTTTGCATGTTGTGACATCAATAGCAAATAAAGGTGTTGTGAGAAGTGTTGATTATGAGATGATGTGGTGAGAGACGAGTAGAATAAGAAAGAAATAACCTGAAAAGAAAGAAACACGTTTGAAAAAGACTGTCCTGAGGCAAAACCAAAAGAGAAACTCGGTGCACAATATTTTTTTTTATTAAGAAAAAAAGACTATACAGCTAGGAATTAATGTATTTATTGAATATTTATTTATTATGAATATTTTTTCTTATATTTACGTGAAATAAAAATGCCTCTACGGATATCTCTGTATACAATTTACATCAGAAATAAGTATTCAGTGTTAAAATGCACATTAATTTAGGTGATAAATATGTATGAAACTTAAGAAATAATACAGAATTAAACATCAAACTATTCTTTTTGAAATCATTCTTTGTTTTTTTTTTTTGATTTTCGCTTCCCTCTACTTGAAGATTTGGGTCTAAATTGAGGGTCAGCACTATATTTAGTTGTAAGAAAAATAGTCTTTTCCAACCAAAATAGTTTCTGTAAGATCGTCTTCAATTGTTTTCAAACGTTCAATAATAAAAAGTAACAGATTCAAAAATCTTCCCAAATCCCATGTCATAACTAAAAAATTGATTTAAATGAAGTTGCATAACATTATTTCAGAGATTGAAAGATTTAATATTTCTCGGAATATATTCAGTTATGAAGCTTTCAATATTTCAACTCTTAATTATGCGAGTTTTGTAGTCTTTTAAGAACAAACATCTACTGGTGTTCAAAGTGATGCACACACATTTGAAATATTACAATTCACACCTCGTTTTCGTAAAAGGGGTGGAAAGAGGATGTAATGCTTAGCTTTAGTGTTTTAACAAGCGGTTATAGAGGCTGTATAAACTGACTCCGTCTCTCATCTACACGCAAGTATGTGGGACCTCTTTTTTAGGTCTGGGAACATGCAAATCAAATCATAATCATAATAATAGATGGTGATTGTGTATTTGCTTCATTCCCTTCAGGCTCACTGAAGGCTTTTGTAAGAACACTCAACTTTTCGATGGCAGGGGAATCTTTTTTTCACACAAGCATCAACTATTGAACTGTACAAAATGATTCCTATACTTATTTAATGGAAACAGTGATCCTCCTTTTTTGCTGTACATAACACTCAACTCACTTAGTCATGGATGAAAACTTAGCTGATGAAAGTTTCATAAGGATCCAGCAATATTGTTGCGTAAATCAAGCATTATTCATCATCATCATCATCATCATCATTGATTGCCATTTGAGTTTTCTAGAGGATTCTACGATTTCTAGGACACCTGTTTTCCCCCAACATACTGTGTAGACTTGTATTCTTTCCACGTGATGTTTAGCATGATTCATTCATGTGTGCATTGCATGGTTCTAAGTTTGAGGGCCGGTATTTTGGTTAGATTCCATGTTTCAGCTCCATAGGTGACTATCAGTTTGGGGCATTGGTTGTATACTCTTCTTTCCGTGATTATTGGGATTTTTTTTAGTTCTTGAAAGTTGAGGTTGCCCTGCCAAAGGCTTGTCCTCATAGATTGATTTTTTGCTTGATTTCTTCTTTTGTTGAGTTCTTTGAGATTTGTTGCCCTAGGTAGATGTAATGGTCTACTCTCTCAAGCAGTACATCTTCAATTTGAATAGTTCTAATTCCCAACGTGGTTGTTTCACATATCCTTCGTCTCACTGAAAATCATACGTTGGTCAACTTCTTTTTTCTTCCATTCAATTCATCTGGCATCAGTTGGACGTTGTGTCGGTTCTCTGCGAATAGGACGATGTCATCTGCAAATCTGAGGTTTTTCAGATAATAGCAGGCTATTTTGATTGTATTTCCCCAACCCAAGGTTACGTAAGATCATAAGCAGGCTGTGATGAGTTTGGTTCAGCTGGTATCATCTTTTATCAAGGGGTTCAAAGACTTTAGGTAGCCTGATAAAGGAGCTGCTTTGACTGTACATGTAGCAGTCCTCTGACGTATACAGAGTCTACAGCTTCAAGAGTGATGACTTTCACGACCAAAGCCGTCTATAAATGCTTCAGCGAATGCCATTTTTCATTTTGCTGCTTTTTATTTCAAGTGATTTATTGTATGAAGATGTTTTGCAGTTGAGCGTTGGTTTTCACCTATCGTTATAGTGATCCAGTTGGTGATGATTTTTGTGGAAAGAGGCGTGCGGTCATTAAGGTCTTTCAGGTTCCCTTTATTTTATGTAAAGGTATAATGTTTGCTGTGTTCCAATCTTCTATGACTTTTTTTAGACTTAAATCGAATAGAACAGTTAGTTGTTTGTTGACCATCTTACCAACATTTTAGAGTAATATATAAGGTGATATTTGGTCGGGATGCTTTTTTTTTTTTTTGTTCGTTTCTTAGGGGGTGGGGGTTGGGGGTTTTGAGTGCCAATCTTACCTGCCATGATATAACTTCTGGGAAGTCATTGAACTGATTGCTCGCCTTTTGCGTATCCTGCTTAATGAGTTGTCGTCCATGTCTCAAAGAGTAAAGTTCTTAGAGTAAAGCTTTTGGTAGAGATCTGAGACGCGTTCGTCCATCCTGTCTCCATTGGTTCAAAAGTCTCCATTTTATCCGACTGAGCTAGTTATTTGTTTCCGTACTGTACCGAGAGCTTTAGTTTTGAAACACCGACCCTTTTAAAGAGTTTATTTGATGATTGATGTCATGTACCTTCTTTGATTTTCTCTCAGTTTCTATTTGATTGTTTTTCCCTTCCAATTTCCTCATTTTTCCCTATTTGCTGTCGGTCGCTTCTGGTTCACAGTGCTTTTTAACGAGATTCCTGGTTTCCTCTGAGATTTTCCTCATGGTTCGTGCTCATCATAGTTCGAATAAAGTGGCAGCTCCGACTACAAAGGTTGTTATTGTTCTGTGCAGATCGTTGATATGGGTATAAATAATGGTTTTGGTGTCAACGTCATCGGTAAGGATTTCATGTCTGTTTTTCGATTCGAGCTTAAAAGATCGAGTGAGTTCTTTTGGTACATATGGCGGTTGCAGTTTCGTTTGGGACATTTTTGCGTTCTCTATGAGTATTTATTTGCATCTTAGATCCCATCATTCCGTTGCTGCTTCCTACGTTTACTTGCTTTAAGACTCGAATATCTTTGATTGAATTGCTTTTGTCCGTTAGGATGTAGTCTGTTTTGTGCTTGGTTTCGTAGCCAGAGCTCTCCCAAGTCCATTTTATTGTTTTTTAAGAATGTATTCATGATTCTTAGGTCATTTGCAGTTGCAAAGTTTACAAAATCTCCATCTCTCACGTTTTGCCCTTCCGATATGTACTGGCAAACGCAACGTCCATTCTCTTGTGCTGCATTTGCTTTGAAGTATCCCCTGATGACATTGGAGTTTTGTTTTTAGTATCTTGCAGGAGGAAATTCAAGTCATCATAGAAATTTGTCCTTTACTTCTTCATTTGATGGCAAAGTTGGAGTGCGGTTTGGATAGTATTAAGTTTCTAAATCTTTAAGAGTTGTATGATAACGCCAGCTATACAGGCTGAAGCAGCATTGAAGCCTATCCGGTTGTTTGTTTTTTTTATTCATTTATGAGAAATCCTACACATTCATTTACTTTCTCTCTTCCATAGTTAGAAAGAAAATGTTCGCTTTTCAGTTCTATTAATTTTTCTCCTGATCTTCTCATTTTGCTCATGCCAATAATATCCCATTTGATGTTTTTGATTTCATTTTCTAAATCAAGTAGGTGGGAGTCAGTTGAGAGTGTTCTGAAGTTCTACGTGCTAATGTACATCGTTAGGTTTTTCATAAATCGATTACAAAGTTTTTGTTTCCTTCCCAATCCTTGTCACTTGATATCTTGTGAAGGCTATCTCAAGACTCTAAGGTTCTTTTCTTGAGAGGAAAATAAAAACGAACTCTCACTGGTTCATCGATATGACAGGTGGACGTTGGCCTGCATAGGAGTAGCTGAATGATTTGGAGATGAATGTCATGTTGCTTAACTAACTTCAAGTATACTTCATCTTTTACCGCCCCATTATTTTCACAAAAATCCACATCCCAGAGGCTAGCATTTTGACACACATTTATATTAATCCCTCATTATGATGTTGAACAAAGAGTCTGTCGTTGGATACATTTAAATTGAATTTATTTTCATCGCTAAAATGAAATTAAGACCGATCATCATTCTTCAAAACAACGTTTTTCTTTGCATATTCCACTTAAGTTTTATTCTTTCTTACGTATGTTAGGTTTTATTATTCGAAAACAAGCTTTCAAACCGAATTTTGTCAATCATTTGGATATTGCACTATATTTAACTTTCTCAATCTCAACGAGATCAGCTTAGAATTGCAATTGAATTCTTGTGTAGAAGGGATCATTCATGACATATTTTCTAATCACTCAGTCCTTTTCATATGTTTTCTTTTATCATTCAAATGATATGATTTTCTAAATATTATTTCCAAGCATACATAGTTCTCCCATTCACTTGAAACAATTGGATCTAGAGAGTGCCTTTCGGATGATAGACTTGAAAAACGTAAGAGTAAACGTAGACTGAGAATAAACAATATTGAACAATTTTTCGCATGTTTATTCATCATTGTCTGAAACAGTAAAATAAATACAAAAAATGTAGAGAGATCAAATTAGAGGAAACTAAAAAATAAACTCAAAGATGAACAAAACAAAGACAAAAGTAATGTTAAATGATAAAGTTCTGAAAAGGAACTTGGAAATAAATGGCAGTGCCTCAGAAGAATTTGAGGAAAACGTTAAGATTGGTAAGGCAAGGTAAAGGAAGATCACATAAATGGAAGACAATGCGCAACAATTGGATGGAAAGGGTTCAGTATGGGTAGAGGAATACATAAAAAAACATCCAACCTGCCTCAAACGTTACGTATACAATCTATGCATAATATCAGCAATAATAAACTGATGCAGACTCTGCAAGTTTAGAGAAATTCTTGCCAGAAACAAACTAACAGGAGGCAATGGAAAAAGCAATGTTTGGAACGATTCTTAGTGATAAAAAAGATCAAAAGACGGAAGAGTGCTGTCGTCCAACTTCAGATTAAATATTTGAATTCAAGTCATTAACTGAAGCTTGATCCTTAAACTGTGGCTCCAGTACGAAATGCATCTATCTAGGCTATGAGACAGACGCTAAATCCCGTGAAAAATGGATTTGACTCATATATATATATATTGAATAACATAACGCCTAAAGATATATGAAACTTTTGACAATTATCTAGGTTGTTTCGCAAAAAACTCATCCAATTATTCAAACACTGATAAAATCCCAAATTATTTCTCTATGGAGCATACTAATCCATTTTGTTTTCCTGTTGAACACCTAAAGTGTTCTGGAATACATCTTTGACCGATTTTTGCATGGCACATACAAATTGATGCGTACCATTTCTTTAGATTCTCCCTTTTCCAGCAGCTTTTTTATCATATTACTTGGAATATATTCGAAGAAAGCATACTCGCGTATGAATTGCATCAGTCGTATTACAAAACATGCCAAAAACAGAAGAGCGTACAAATAGTATGAAAATCGAAATTCACACACTCTTTTCGTCTGGATTGTGAAAAAGGCTGTATGTTACATCAGCTGGAGCCAGCCGTGAACAGTATAAACAACACAAATAGTGAGTCCAATATCAAAACTATGGAAGCATTTTCTTTTCTCGAAATTCTAGATCATATATTTGCCCATCAGTTTTGAAATGTGGAATCACTTTCTGGAGACATGCTTATGGATGTTTGATTGACAAAGGCGGTTATGTTCCCTGATATCTTAATTAAGTTTCGCTTTGCATTAATCTTACACGCAGAAGTAGACAAGTACTAGAATGGTGTTTGCATGTATCTTCAATGTATCTCGCTCCCATTATACATGTAAAAAGGCGTTTTATTATTGTACATCGTATGCGAAAATGAAAGTAGACATTGGCTTACGATAGTAAGTGAAGTCTGCGCTTTTGCAACAAAGACGAGGATGTGATCACAGATATTTCGTGGTCTGCCTCCAGTCACACTCACAGCCTCAGGTTTCTGCTAAACAAGCGTTAACGTACACGTGTGTTTAAGAGTATATGTGTATGTTGATGAGTGTGCATGCATGGTCTTATGTGCAAACATATATGTGTATTTAGACTAGTATTTTGGGAAAATATAATAATTCAAATACACGTTAACTACGCATGTGAGCACATACATGTTTGCAAGAATGTATGTAGATATTGAGGATTATTTCAGGGTTTTTTCTTTTATTCTTTCATAAAAACCAATTGAAAATAACACAGAGAGCGAGGGCATAAGAAATACTACATAATACCGAGGGATAGATAAAAAAAAATCCAGAGGTGCACAAGGGTGAGATAAATGATTGAGCTTGCATGCCTGTATATATTGAGTAGTATTCCAAGTGAGTTTTTTTTTTGTCTTTCTATTAAAACAAACTGATATTCACACGCACAGGTCTAGGCTAACAGCAATGCTACATGATCCAAAAAGAGAGGAAAAAAACAACATATTCCGCGCACGAACCAGTAAGATAAGTAATTAAGCTAAAAAAAAAATTAGATATGGTTCAGGACATTAGCAATGGGAAACGAACACAGATAAGACAAAAGGTTAACCGATCGCCGACGATATGACAGTGAGTGCTTAAAAAAACAACAGCAAAAAAAAAAAGGAGTCAAATGGAAAGGTGAGAGAGAAAGAATTGCTGATAAGAAATGTCCGATCAGTTTGGTTGCAGAGATGGGTGGAGCATTACAAAAGCAGAACACTTATTTGGCCGATGATAATGCTTTTTAACTAATAAACAAATGAGAATGGACTTGTGTGCCGTTTGACACTGAACATGTGATTTTACGTACCTCTATATATATATGTATATATATATATGTGTGTGTGTATGTGTATGTATATACATACATATATATATATATATATATATATATATATATATATATATATATAAATATATTTATATATATATAAAATACATATATATATATATATATATATATATATATATATATATATATATATATATATATATATATATATATATATATATATATATATATATATAATTGTGTCATCTCAGTCACTCATTTCCCAAGATTTTCTATAATTTATGTGATTTCCCTCGGTGTTTCTTTCTGTGTTCTACCAATACTTTGTTATCATGGTATTATGAGTCAATTTCTCTCTTGTTATCATCAGCGACCTACCATATAACTGATTTGGGGATTCTTCAGAGACAAAACAATCATAGAAAATGGCACCACACCACATTTAGCTTATATCAAACATCTATTTTATTATGTCATACAAGTAGTTTGTTATGCATTACGTATACATTGCTATTTTATACGTATATTGTCATCTATATATATATGCATATAACTATATAGATATATAATTATTAATTTTGTCATCATATATACTGCATATATGTATAACAATTGTCTTTATTATATAGAAACTCTTTTATCTAAATGATCACCTTTTATTTACTGGTACAATCGATAAGGTACCCGATTCAACGGAGAGTTGTTCACAGTTTCTTGCATTGACCCAGTTTTCTCGAGTTCTTTATTCTCTCTACGTTGTCAAGACCAAATGGTTCATTTTCCTTTTAATAACAGATGATCATTTCAAATTGGATTTTCAATACAACACAATGCAATTTAATGATGTCGGATCATATAACCATTTTTCAATAACACACACACACACACACATGCACACACACACACACACACATATATATATATATATATTTATGTATATATATATTATTGTGTCATGCACAGACTACTGTTTCGTTGTATTACAACTCTTCAGTGTGGCAATAGACAATCCATTATCCCATCCAGTCCTACGAGGCAAGATCGAGACCTTAGCTTCAGACCCGGAGGCTGGAATCCTCTCTCTACTCCACAGAACTGGACGGTCAGTGAGATTGAATTCAAGCGATATATTCATTTGTCGTATATATTCCTCATCCACCAGATTGCTCCATTCCAATTGTATAATTGTACCACTTCATATTGCTATATCCTTCTGTACGTACAGATGCACTTGAGTAAATAAAATCTTGCAGATGAGTTAATGTATGTCTGTTATTGTGTCCACTTAAAGAAACTAAACCTTAACCATCCAGAAAGAAATTAAGAATAACATTGCAATTCAACCAGTACAATTCTTTAAACTAATGATCATTCCAATCTTTGGTACAGATTCTTCAATCCGCAATTCCACCAGATTTCATCGGTTTCAGCCGGCGGTAATTTATTTTTTTCTCTGAGTCTTACAGCACTTGTTTTATTTAAATGTGATTTTTACTTAGTAATCTTTCCATTTTTCTATTCAAGGCTCCCCACGGAAAAACAGAGTAAATACAAAATGTTGGACGGTTTACTTCCGAAGACATTAAAAAAAGATTCTACGTTTTCACCGTATTTATAGCTCAGCCATGTGATTCATTCTTTTTGAGGTTCCAGTAAAAGAGAAAAAACGTTACTTTTAACTTTCCAAGATATCAAAAACCCACATCTAAGAGTACAATAAAAAATTGAAAATATATATTTCCTAAGCATAGTATAAGAAACGATTGTCTTATTTCTTATCCTCCATAGAATGGCAAGGAATGTTGATTCTCAGGGTCCTTATTTTTTTCATTAGTTCAGCTCTATATCTTTCAAGTTGTCTACTTATCATCTTTTCCTGTACTTTTTTTCTAATATGATTACACACATTGAGATTTGACGTACGTGTTTATCTAGGCATTTTACCAAAGCAAGCATTATTTTTCAATCCTCGGTTTACCAACGGGGAAATATCAATCGTCTATCTACTACGTCCCCAGTGACTTGTTCTATCATCTGCTTTCATAAAATATGTCAGCTTTGTTTCCAGACGTACCAGATAACAGAGAAATTGAATTGTTTAAATGGAATATGCTTATTTTGTCAAATAATAGAATTCTAAAGTGCTTGTCGTCAAATGACGAAGAGGACCATTTTCAGTGATAACAATAAAATCAAAGTATATGTACACTAAATGGATATCGTTTCCATTGGGATAAACCCTTGTTTAATGCAGTGACATATTTGCCATAACTTGAATTTCTTGCTCTCCAAATCTACTCATTAAAAACAGGTATTTTCAGACTTGAAAGGGGTCAAGGCTTCAAAGCATGACATAGATCTCTTGGTTTATGCGCTTATACATAGACATAAACACAAACACATAGTGTGGGGAGATTTTGGGATTTCCAGTCGTCAGAATCCCACTGTCAGTTTCGTTGATATAGTCCAAAAGAAAGCAGAGTGTGATACGTCATTAGTTTGTCTCTTTGAGCTGCCAGGAAAATGTACTATCAGGCATCAACCACCTATATCCCCCCCAACACACGGGCGTATGTACATTGGATCTGAACCAAGGACAATTATCTTTGAGGTTACGAACACAAACTCCTTATCGTATGAGACTATATCAAAAAATAGGAGACTCACTTTTTAAAGAAATCATTTTTATTGTGTTACGGTAATGGACATACAAATAAACGCGCACAAAGCTTATCTATTGATACAGCAACAGCAGCTTTTTGGAACATATTTTCCTTTCGTAAAATCTAACTACTGAGTTAATGAATCTTCGTGGTACTGAATTCAAATTTGCTTAAAATTCCACCTGTCAAGTGAGCAAAAATACAATCAGATTTTCTGTTCTTTTCGCTAGAAGTTGGCAGTCAGTGCCATTTTTTTTTCTTTGAGTTGATAATATGGCATGGATTTATTTTTCTATCACTTTGAACGTCTGTTTTTTTCCTCTTTTAAAGAGAAAAAAAAATTTTTTCTAAGCGAAGGAGATGATTGCCACCTGTATGTAACAGTTTTTTTCTTTTCATCCTTATCCTTCCTAAACGAGCTAACAGTTTGTAGTACAAATGTAATGGCACCTGTCCATACCATTTGACGTGGAACTCAATCAGGTAACTCGGCACCACATCTTGCCATGATGTCAATTATTCACTTACCTGTTCAGTATATTTTCTTTTTCTAAGAAAAAAAATCGTACGATAATAATGAATTTAAAAGAACAGGATCATATAAATAATTTTTTTTATCTTTATTGGTTTTCGAACAGATTTCATTCATCCAGAGAGCTTTTCCGTAATTGCTTTGCTTAATCTTAACACAAGATCATATCGTAGATGTATCGATATACACCTAGGCATGCTCAGATTCCGTCTTACCCGATTCTTGTACTCCATACAAGTATCAAACACTTAACCAAAACTCGAGTTCATGCCTTTTTCTCATCAGCAACAAATTAAGCACGAGCCAAGGCGCACTTTTTCTCTTCTGTATTTGCCAAGGTCTTCCATTTTAAACCACGAATATTTCCTTATATACCCAGGTATGAAATTGTACCACATGAGAGCATAATGAACTAAAGATGAAACAGAACACAGACAACCATAGAGAAAAGTGCATATTCTTATGAAACCTCTTTCATCTGACGTGTTGGTTGGTTAATAGACTAAGAAAATAGTCCAAGTTTCAACATAGATTTTCCTTAGGACTCCAGGAGATTGACTTGTTTTGTTTTCAGGACACGCAGGACAGAGAAGTAGATCTAGCATATCGATACTTTTTTCAAAGTACAGAAAACAAAGAAAGATAAGTCGTAGCCTTCGCTCATAGTTTCACGCAGTTTTTCTGCCATGTCACTGACTGCAATGCTGTTTTGTCTATTTGTATCTACGTAAATTGAATGGAAATGCGGATAATAGATGTGGGTTTGAATAATTAGCAAACACCTGCCTAATTATACTGATATTTTGGAGTATAATCATTTTACCTATAGAATGTATTGCCCCCAATATGATTTTTGGTATGTTCGTGTACATTCCCAGAAATAGATACAAAGTCATTCATGAATAATGTGAAATTAACATACCCAAGGCAATGGTTGCGATGTCCTATTTGCATTACTCCCTTTGAGACCCTTCACACTTTATCCCAATGTTCATTCCACAATTCAGAAGTCAGATAAACCCCAATCCGGGATTGCCGTCAACTGCCTTGTCATATTTGCTCTGTTTTCGCCCATAATCTGAGGAATTTCAGCTTCCAAAAGTCGATAGCCACCGAATGTTAAAACTCGCCTAAAGTGGAGGCTGACTGACGCATTGTTTTCTAAAATAACTAAATATAACGATGCATCATCTTTTGCCCTCAAATCATAATATACCAACTGGATATTTCAAAATCTAATCAAGAATTAAATTGTAAAAGTCGGTATCGTAGGTACAATGATATTGAATTCAAAAAAAAAACCGACTGATATAATTCAAAATACAAAATGAAGACCACGAACGAAGAAAACAAATCATAGTGTGAGAGCAGATCATATAGATTGCATATTAGAATCATTTGTACATTTTTTTCTTACATAAAATATGGCTGTTATTGCCTTCAAGCGTCGTTTTTTACGAAAACACTGATATTTTGTAATTCACATTCTTTCTCAGAAGATATCCCAACCTTACGGAAATTCTTGAAGCTCTATGGGCCACGATGAAATGCTTTGTAAAAACTGATTCTATGGTGTTATGAATACTATCATAAGGTCAACTGGTGGTTCCCCATGACGTTGTTTATCCTCACATAAAAACCGGGTAGCCATTGACAATCTCGTTTTTTGTATTGTGCTAAGATGTCCCAAAGGCAAATATAACAGAAAATCTGGGAATTCTACAAGGAATGTGCATGGATTTCTAAGTCTCCGATAACCTGCCAACCGTGGAAATCACACAGGCGTCTATGAAGGTCTTGACACTGTTATGTTACAAGAGAAATTAGGTGCCCAGAATCTCCGATAGGCAATATATGCCTGGTAAGCTTGCAAATCTGAGTAAAGTAATACACGTGGCAGAAAAATGCTAAAGCCAGAGTTTTCGTCGGTGTAAAAATAAAGAAGAGTCTGTAATGCACAAAGTCGAAAACTATGTAACACTTTTTGAGATTATGGTGATGAACTACAGTAAAGTGGACTGCAGGCTAGAAATGAGCAAGTTCTTTGATGTAACTGTGCTGGTCTCAAAACCAAAGTTTGGAGCCATTTCTATAAAATCTGCAAAAATGTTTAAAAAAGTGTTTACCAATATTTTGTTTCAATAATCATTTTTCATGTTATAGAAAAGTATCTGTATTTCACAAAGATACATATGTACGGTTTGTTTTAGATGATAAATATAATGCAAATGTTTGAGATATTGCGGAGAAAAGAATTGGAAAACCGAGTTCGATTATCTGTTGAAGTTTCTACCAACTACAAACACATGAATCCACTAACATAGACTGTCGTGTAGTTTTGTACCTTGAAAAAGGTTTTGTTTCCGGTATGCCACGATAATTCTGGTAGGAAAAGTGCAAGTGCGTGAGCACAGCTTATATATTACAACCAATGCAGGGATAACTATTAAAAAAAAAGTAGTTACAGTTACAGCGCTTGCCGACTTTCACAGACACCATCGTATGTTTGGTCGGAGAGAATTTGCATACTTATCGATTGAAATACGTTATTTGAAAGGTATGTAATTCTAATTGTCTATATTTCATTTTCTTTGCATGCTTACTACTTCATAGATATCATATATACGCACACAGACTATATATATATATATATATATATATATATATATATATATATATATATATATATATATATATATATATGTATATATATATATATATAAATACAATGAGTAACCATCTCCAGCAATCGTTTCGTTCTTTGACTGAAAGCAGTAATTCTCCCCTTGCGTGTGAACCTTACCAATGTATTTCTCTGATATCATTAAATTGGGTGGTTTTGCAATCTGTTGATAAACCCGGACATATGAAAAAGAATGTTAATTTAATAATATCATTATCTAGAGTCTCTCTACTGAATGACTGCCAACTTATTGCCTTAAGTATCTTCACAAAGTGAATTCTTTCAGTCCTCACCCATGCAAAATATGCTATGTTAGAGGCAGAAACATTACAAACGTTGATGGAGTTTTAGAGGGGCTACAAAAATAGAAACAAAAAAAACATGAGCGTATCAGACGGAGAAAGAAAGGATCAAGAAATAAGCGTGGGCCAGAGTTTAATATGCTTTCTCTCCAGTGCAGATATGTGGTCGAGCCACTACAATATGGTGCACATGCGCAATCTTACCCTCCGTTGGTTGCGCATATGAGTCATATTGCTACTGGGAGTGAAGACCTTTTTGGATGGGCTGGGATCTGAATACATTTATCAGACTGGCAAACAAATCAAATTTGTGTTTATTGAAACAAAAAAGAATTTTCCCTGTCAATTGATTTAGTGGCTGTCTCTATCCTGAAAACAAGTACGAACATTTGGGAAATTTTGTATAAGGTCAATGGAGCAAAGACATTTGCTGGTCATTTTAACATATGTATACATATTATCCTCAAACACCCACTCATACACTGCAAGACACATGCACATACATACACATAAAAAAATATAATATATATATATATATATATATATATATATATATATATATATATATATATATATATATATATATATATATATATATAAATTTGGTTTATGGTGTACATTTTTTGTGTGCATGCCTAACAGTGGTTAAAAAGTTTGTAAGGTAGGAGGAATAAATTGGCAGCACCAGCAACAACCATCAATACGATTCATGGCAAAAATATGTAATCATAACAATTAGAAGATATCCAACCATAGTTTTTACTTCAGAGCGTTGAAACAATTCACAGTCATGACACAAAACAATTCCCATTTATTAGCTGAACATTATTAAATATGAGGAAGAGAAAAATATCTTAGTAATTGACTTATTGTTTCCTGATCAGATTGAGGAGTGATTATGGAATCATTCAATGCTCAGAAAAAAACACTTATAGAATCATCAATTAGTTTTTTTTTTTTTTTGCTCCACATTAGGCTATTTGAGGTATGGATGTATATGATGGAAAACAATCTTTTTCCATCGAGCCAGTCCTAGTTATTGGTTGCCGGATGGAGTCAATGAAAAATGATTCCACTTTGAATGTTCAGTTTGATTGAGGTCCGGAGTGTTTGATTCCCTCATCAAAGATTCGACATGTCTTTCAAAGAAAAAAGCTTCAACATTTTTGCTATGTAGATGCATACATCATCACTAAACCGATTTTATATCGATGAAACGGGAGAAGTATCCACAATGGCAATGTATCCACTGCATTGACATCATACAGGTGATTGTTGTCAAGTTTTCTAGTCCTTCAATCGATAAGCAAACTCAAAACATGAATGGGTGGGAAATTCGTTTTTTTTTGTTTTTGTTTCATTGGGATTGCATTAAACTAACTTGGCAGCATCATCACCTGGTTTTTTGTGAAATCATGATTCATCACTGAATACCACTTTCATTCATCCACATCCCATCATCGCTTCTTTGTTCTTCATTGTAACACATTTTTTTCATCTTAGTTGATAACACTGTTTTTTTTCCTATTCGGTATCTCCTTTTATTCAACCAATGTTTCACAGTACCGTCTCAAACACTGACTGCTTGATCTGTCCATTCGTTTCTGAACTGTTTGGTTGTTTAATATCTTTTTTTAAGGCAAGTTGCTTTGGGTTTTCTATCCAGATGTCTTGACGTCTTCCAAGTCTTCCTGAATGTTTTCCTCCATAACATTGCCATGTTGATGATAATTGCATCGAACTCAATAGAAAGCTGACTAAAAACGATGAATATCTTTATCACACTCTTTGTTGGATTCCGACTTCGAAAGACTTTTATAAATCTTTACTTCCTGACAACTGAGAAGTTTCTTGATGAACCCAAGTCCCCTCTCAGTTAGTCTCAATCGAGCAATATATCTAACTGGTCGTTATTATCTGCAAGTACTTTTTACGATAACTTAATCTGCGTATTTTGAAGTGTGAGATATTTTATTTTAGAAATTCTACTTACGAGCTGATTCCATCATATTTTCCGAATAATTCAATCACTCCTATTTTTCTTCAACGTGATCCGGCAAATAAAATGCCGATAATTAAAATATTTTCAAATGATTTGCTCGATTCATATTTGCTGAAACCAAAATATCAAGCTCTCAAATCAAATTGTTAATTTTCATATCTTTTTTTCTTGTTTGGTATTTTTTGCGATTAACAGTTCGAGGGATCCGACTATCCATAACTGGCCCGTTCATTTCCATTAGATGAAGTAATTGTGAGCCAGCGTTGAGACTGCTCTGAGCTTGCATAATGCCTATTGAGATTAGCTGAAATATCAATGATACCCATATACCTAGGTTCATTTTTATTTGTTTACAAATACTCACTCATATTGGGATTCATTATGAAATGACTGGGGGTGTTGAAAAGTTTTTTGCATGCGCATTTCATTTCAATTAGATTTCTGTAATATAAAATTGTAATATTCTTTTGGTAACAAATAGTTCACACTATAAATAACATTTTGCATTTTTCTCAGATGGAATACACACACACATACATACACACAGTGTCAATAATTGAAGTAGCGTCTACATTCAAACAATCCATTAGCAAAATATCAGATGAAACTAGAAATCTCATAGAAAAACGCAGAAACCTCAAACCACCGACAACAACAAGAGAGAAAATTGAAGAGGCTGAACTAAATAAATTGATAAAGAATAAACGAAGGGAGCACATAAGGAGATACACGACGGCAGTCATCGAATCGACTCTTGAAAAAGGTCGGGGCTCCAAATCTATAAATAAACATCTCAACTCAGGACAAAGGCAAATAACTAGCATACTCGAGGAAAATGGAAACATAACAACAGACAGAGACAGGATTGTCGAACGTGCTAAAGAATTCTATCCAAAACTTCATTTGTCAAAACAAGGACTACAAAACAATGAGCAAGATACGCAAGACATGAGCAATCAACTCGAGGACTTCCCAAAAGTAACTCCGTTGGAGGTGAAAGAAGCCATTAAACAGACGAAGAAAGGAACTGCCCCTGGACCAGACAACATCACCATCGACATACTCCAAAAGGCGGGTTAAATCATCACTAGGAAACTGGCTGTCCTCATCAACTTGTGTCTAAAACACAGTAAAGTCCCAGACGATTGGAACCTTGCTATGATAATGCTTTTATATGAAAAAGGAAACCTGAAAGACCTCAACAACAATAAGCCTATAAGCCTACTCAATTGTGTATATAAACTTTTCGCAAAGATCATCACCAACCGAATCACAAAAACAATCGATGAAAATCAGCCACGTGAACAAGCTGGCTTTAGAAGAAGCTACTCAACCATAGACCACCTGCATTCGATAAATCCGCTGAAAGAAGAAGCAGCTGAGTATAAACTACCACTCGCCGTAGCATTTACCGACTTCAAAAAGGCGTTTGACTCAGTAGAAATCCTTAAAGTCATGGAGGCCATCAGTCAGCAAGGTGTAGATCCAGTATATGCTGAAGTGTTGAAACATGTATACAGTCACAGCAGCTCCTTTATCAGGTTACATAAAGACTCAGACCCCTTTCAGCTCCAGAAAGGAGTAAGACGAGGTGATACCAGCTCACCTAAACTCTTCACAGCCTGACTCAATATGATCTTTAGAAGACTAGACTGGGTGAGTAAATGGATTAGAATAGACAGCAAATATCATAGCAACCTCAGATTTGCAGACGACATTGCCCTTTTCGGAGAGAATATACATGACCTCCAACTAACGATAGATGAACTAAATAAAGAGAGCAAGAATGTTGGCCTACACATGAACTTCAGTAAGACGAAGATCATGTGCAACAACTGCATCGAGAATAAAAACACTAAGATCAAAATCGAGGACACAGAAATGGAGGAAGTAGACCTAGGATAACGCATCTCCGTGAGACCCTCGAAAGAAGAAGAAATCAAGCGAAGAATCACACTAGGATGGCGAACCTTTGGCAGAGATAGCTCAACCTTCAAAAAAAGGAAGATCCCATAAATTCTAAAGAGAAGAGTGTATAACCAATGCATCCTCCCAAAAGTCACTTATGAAGCCGAAACATGGAACCTAACCAGGAGACAGACCCGTAAATTGAGAACCATGCAACGTGCACAGGAAAGGAGCACAGTACATCCGAAAGAAAACAAGAGTCAGAGACATCATAGAATCCATTAAAAATCTCAAATTGCACTGGGCTGGCCATGTTGCAAGAATTGCAGACAACCGATGGACATCACGACTCACGACATAGATCCCCGAGATCACATGTGCAACCGAGGCCGGCAGAATATTAGATGGAGAGACGAGCTAGACAAGTTCAGGAAGTACTGG
Source organism: Thysanoteuthis rhombus (assembly GCA_963457665.1). Lineage (NCBI taxonomy): Eukaryota > Metazoa > Mollusca > Cephalopoda > Oegopsida > Thysanoteuthidae > Thysanoteuthis > Thysanoteuthis major. The sequence goes on from OY735206.1 coordinate 43,738,715, forward strand.
CTCCGCAACACCCATGATAGAGAAGTGTAGCAAATCCTGGGAAAAGTTTATATCCGACGACGGATATTAAAAGACTGATGATGATGATGATATATATATATATATATATATATATATATATATATATATATATATATATATTCTAAAAACTTTACTGCTTTAACATTAAAAAACTTCAGGGAAAAATATGATAGTCCAGTCTTTTTTTCCCCCAATATCTGTCATTGCAATTGATGTGATTTTCTTCTGTGACACACACACACACACACACACACACACACACACATACATACCTCCATATATATATATATATATGGAGGTATGTGTCTCTGTGATTGATCGTATGTGGGTGTGCTGATTTCATCTCTCTCTATATAAGGATATATATATGTGTGTGTGTGTGTGTGTGTGTGTGTGTGTGTGTGTGTGTGTGTTTATACACATGTATGCGTAGGAATGAACATATATGTTTGTGTGTGTGTATGTGTGTGTATTTTAAATGGATATATACACATGTGGAGGGTAATTAATTCCATATTTGTCACCTGTTTATGATTCCTGCTACTATATTCATATGAGATCTTATTGACAGCTGGTTGCTTGATTTTAATACAGACAGCTTCCAAGATTTGCATTTTCCTTTCTGTTGTAGCAATTATTGAGTTTTGTTGCATTTTCAACAGGGATCTCTGGGACATTTGAGGAGATGCAATGGCGCCCTTTAAGTCAGATTGAGTTTTGTTTGGACAAATGACACGTTAATCAGCCTTACAGTGTGGTATCTGATTGTTGGAGATTCAATCTCTCACGAGCTGTGGACCCTCACTCAATCTCTTTTTTATCAGGTTAGAAAATTTGATTTTTTTTTGTAGTAAATAATAAGTTTTGGGTGTCTATTCGGATCACTGGATTATATACAAATTATATGTTTTTAAATCTTTGGTGACAATAGTCAAATATACACCATTTTTATTTCGATTTTCTAATATTTTTATCAATGTTAATCAATGTTAGTTTGATTCGTTCGTTCACATCATGGCTTGTGAATCCATTGTTATTAAGGGTCAGCTTAATGTTCTCCAGTTTTTTGTAAGAATTTGTGTAGAATGAACGGAATTTTTTATAACAGTTCTCTTTTATTTAAAGAGAGATTACAGTAGATAACAAGACACAGGTATGAATAGTATTGACGCAATTTTCACTAGAAAATCGACATCTTGGATATTTGAAATTCTGGTAAAAATAAATTTATAATCAAATTTCAATGGTATTTTCGATACATATTGAAGAACAAAATTTTGGAAAAACAAAGTTTCATTCTGAATATCAAAGAGAGGATCTTTTAAATATGATTCCTACCTCACCTGTTACTATTCTCATAGCTGTGTCCGTTGATTTTCACACGTCAAACAGATAAACCCCTCGAGATATTTATTATTTTCAACTTCTTTCAGAAAAGTGCTTCGGAACTACTTAAACTAGTTTTAATCGACAAAAAAAAAATTTTTCCCAAGATCAAAAGCATAAGTTATAATCAAACGAATAAATCTAAGAATATTGCCAAAACAGAAAAGATTTCACTCAATTTTCTGGTGTTTTAATTCCCTGAATAAAACTCTCACTTCGAGCCGTTTTTGAAAGACACGTGGAATTACCTTTTAAATATGTCGAGATCCGTCGAAACAGCAATGATTAAATAAAATGAATTTTCAAAATCATGAGATTAGTTTGACTAAGTTCCTCTTTCCTAATATTTGGAATAGAAAAATTAGTTTTAAAAACTCGTCCTCTAATAAATAAGGATCTAAAATTTAATCAAAATCTGATATTGATTTTTGCTGGGACTTCAATTTTTGCAGGGGATGGTTATTCAGCAAAATTGAGTCCATATTGATCAAACGAAAGGAATCATTATTTAATACTATTATCTTTTGTGTGGAGGAGATTGCAAAACACCTACATGTTCTATGTTTTGATGATAATGGACCACTAAGTCTACCTGATTCCCGTGAAATACTCAAAAGGAAAAAAGCAAACAAATAATCACCTTTTAGTAAGACGAACTAAACTTACAAAACAGGGAAATACGAAGAAAATTTACAGTGCTGGAACATGGAACTTAACTAAAAGACTGACCCTAAAATCGTGGAGCACACAACGTACACATGAAAAAATTGTGTTCAACATCACATACTAAAATCATAAAACAGCTCAGTATATCAAGTAGAAAGAACAGGACTTAAAGACCTCATAGAATCATGTAGGAAATTCAAATGGCAATACGCTGGTCAAGTTTTGCTGACGACAACAACTCGAGATTACGCCTCCTGGTTGGATCCACAAAGATCTAAGGCTGACAGAATATGATACGGTGAGACGAACTGGACAGGTTCTGAAAGTATTAGCTATTCGACGTCCATGACAATGAGGTCAGCCCAATCTTAAGCGCTTAAGGGGTTCTAGCTAAATTATGTATACTGAACATACCAATTTTCTGTTTTCCTTTCATCATTAAAAGATAGATGTGTTGTTCCTGTTAACTTTCAAGACAGTTGAAAATCAAGAGCAAGACCAAAGAGCCGGTTTGAACTTAAATTTTCCTCAGTGAAATGAATTACAGAAAATATTTCGAGACATGGAGAATTGGAATAATACTAAAAGCCTACGATTGTATCTGATCAAATAATACGACCCGTATCCCTCGAAATAGCAGTTTAAATGTGGTTTTGTGGAGTCTGTGATTTTATTGTCAAAGCAGAAAATGAGACAAAGATATTAAATAATGATATTTATTGATTTTGTATTATGAACATGACGGATCGTTGCCCCAAGTGCCTGAAGATAAGAGTATGAAAAATGCCCGTAGCGTTGGCCATGAGGCATGTTTTGTCATATTTTCGTTTTAGTTTATCATTTATTATTATCTGTTTTTTGCTTGTTTCAAACCACAACAGCTTTGAGCAAAATATGGTCGTATATCAGTAGCTTTGAGCAAGATATGGTCGTATGGTATGATAATTATATTAAGTATTAGAATTCAAATTTATTGTTATTCATGACACGTCAGTTGTTACGGGTAGATATTAGCATCTTACTACTTGCAGTCGTCACTTAGATAGTCATGGCCTACTCAATAATTGAGAGGGTGATGCTTTGTTCCAACAGTTTTAAAAAGTGTTAACCTGATTTTCAGACGGTTTTCCTCATCTGATAAGGTGGTAGCTAGAATATACTGATATTCTGAAAACTTTCAAGACAAACCATTTTCATGCTACCGGCAAAAGTCAATGGGAATGCTGGATTATATTAACACAATGAAAAAATGAACTATAATTAGATATTCATGTTAATTAAGTCATTCTTTTATTGATCTGTTTGTCGATTCACACGAGAATTCTAAGATGGCAATTGCTTAAGGCTGGAACACAGCAAATATGCTCTTTGTCCCTGCAAACGATATCCTCATATAATCAATGTCGACAATATTGTTACTTATTTAGCACTTTTTATTCTCCTAGGGTGCGAGCATTCGTGGTTTTCTACTATACTGAGCGAAGTTTACTGAATGCTTTTCATGTTTCCATCGATTTTATCATTATTGTTTTTGCCCATATGGTCCTCAATTGGTTCTGCAAGGGATATGATGGAAATTATCTTTCAAGATTCCCTATAAGATACTCCCTGTCGTAACATGATAGCTTCGTGGGACATTTCGTCAGTGTTGGATAACTGTGGGGATAATGGCAGGGGACTTTTTGCAAGAATCATATTTCACAGGGGCTGGTTGCTGAGTCCCCAAATGTCGGTCGCATTGTTTTTCTGATGCGTGAATTTTATCCTTGCAACGATACCGTCAGTGGAATCTTCTGGAAAGCCAATTTTGTTCTCAGATCCAATCACTATGAAACATGATGAGGGAAAGAAAAATGCTGCACCAGAGGAGAAGTGTAAACTGGTTCAATATTAAGAATTAGGAGTTTGATCAGGAAAACAAATCACGTTTTTTGGTGGTAAAAACAGATGAAATGACGCTGAAAGATTCCTGCATCTACATTTTCAATATCGGATTTTACACAAGCAGTATGCGAATTTCAGTTACTGTTAGCCCCTTTATGTGATACTTAAACACAATTGCTGACCCTTAAAGCCAGAGACTGAAATGCAATCCACCTGACTGCTACTCTGAAATATGTATCTAAGCACTAGACCAATTCTTTCTCTCTATGAATTTACAAGTTGATCGTAACATCATCATCTCTAGGAAAAGGGTTGGGGACGGAAAAATATCAAGATATCCATTTGAATCAAAGGCGTGCACTAGCACATTATTTTCAAAATACAATATTGCTCTCAAAATGCTGACCTTCTCTCAGATGCACCTTTTACCTGATACTTTCAGAACACAATTTCTAATTGACTTTTCTCAGACATGTATCATGATCAAATCATGTTATAAATCATGGAAATAGAAGTTTCGAAAGTTTGCATTACTTTGATGGAAATTTGTGGTATTAATAGCTTTTTTCTAATAAAATCTGCCAGATATTCCCTGTAATTTTTTCGTTATTTCTTATTATCCATAATATTTACTGGTGTCATGTAATACTTTCCTGTTTTTGATGGGCAAATATTCTATCTAATCATTCATTCTCATTATCTATTTATTACGTCAATTAGCATCCTGAACATCTGGGTCAATTACCTGGCCTTGAAACACGATAGGAGAGATATCGCTGTATTGACAATTCGTCGTGAGATATGTCTGCTGTTCCAAGTTGGGTGATCTTTTGGACGGTGTACGCAATGATTTCTCCTCCCCACTCTTCACAGATCCTCGAGCGCCTGTTATCACTTGGATCATTTTGGCCTAAATTCCCAGCATTCCCTTGATCGGGATCTCTTGGTTTTGATATCTTGATAGCTTCTGTGTAACTTTCCCGGATATTATTTTTTCTGGTTGTATGCTACGTTGATAAGCACTTATTTTCTCTTTGTTTTTTAAAAATATTTTTTGGATTTCATTTCCCAATTAAAATGAATGATCATGTCCTGAACGATAGTGTCAATGACCGTTTCCGGCTTATGATCATACCATTCCCCAGGAGTTTTATTTTTCAACTTCTGCAGCTGCCTCCTGTGAGAGTATGCCGCTGCTTTGTTGTGTCCGTAGATTTGCTTGGTCATTGCCAGTTTCCAGTAATAAGAAAACAATTTGATTGACTGTTTGTTTTTTTTTTTTTTACTTTCTACGTATCATACATTGTGAATGTTTTTCATCCTTCACTATGCAACGATGATGGGTTTTAATCGCAAAACTAGTTTAGAGCAAAGATTATCAGCCAGCTTCAATTCTGCTGCTCCTCAGCAATTGATGTGTCCTCTGATGGTCCACAACAAAGATTCAAAAATACATGCACATACACATACACACTCACGCGCGCACGCACACACACACGGACACACACACACACACACACACATATATATATATATATATATATATATATATATATATATATAACTGACTGAATAGCTGAGTGACTTGAACATAAGAAAATACTTGGATCCACATACAAACACACAGAAATATATATATATATATATATATATATATATATATATATATATATCATATACATTCATACATGCATACATACATATATACATATATATGTATATGTGTATATATATATATATATATGTGTGTGTGTGTGTGTGTGTGTGCGTGTGTGTGTGTTATTTATTTACTGTTCCGACACAGGAAAATGTGACACAAGGTCGAGGCTTAACGCGGGGAAAATAGGAGATGCCCTTCCAATAATTGCTCCAGCCAACACGACTTTGATTGTCAAGCGACCGTAGAAGCTTAGACAATCCTGCAACAAAAGCGTCCACTTTGGGACCTGCTCCGTTAAGTGCAATGGAGCAGTGCTGCTCCGGGGAAAACTGACCCCATGCAGGTCGGCTGAGTAGTAATGAGAGAGCCGAAGGACGAGTCCAAAAGCCTCTAATGCACTTGGCAGTGCGTAGCCTCATTAGCTAACGCTTTGCACCGGAGCATACAGTCTTTGATGCCAACCAGCACACAATCTCTGGCCCATTCGACGGGCAAGTGTCAGAAATGACTCCTCAGGCAATGCAGGGGAACAGATACTACACTTTGATCCGTCCCTAAAGGCCAGAAAAAAAAGACATTGTTTATTCGCTGGCCAATCACAGCAAAATATGACACAAGGTCAAGCTTAACGTGGGAAAACTAGGTAACCCCTTCCTGAAATGGCTCCAGCCGGCGCGGCTACGGTTTGCCTTGCGACAAAAGTTACCTCCGCTACGAAAGTGTCCACCAGAGAACCTGCTCCTTTAGCTGCAATGGAGCAGTGCTGCCCTGGGGAAACTGACCCTTCACAGATGGGCCAAGTAATAATAGGAGAGCCCAAGGACGAGTCCAAAGGTTCCCCAATGCACATAGCAGTACGTAGCCTCAGTAAAACCTCTTTGGCTAACGCATCGCACCGGCGCACTCGGTCTTTGACACACACTTCCTCCTTGGTCCATTTGGCAGGCAAGTGTCAGTACCAACTCCACGGTCTATGCCGGGGGACAGATATTACACTTTGATCCTGATTAATAGGCCAGAAAAAAGGGGTTCAATTCAGGTACTGTCCCACCACAGCAGGATTTGACACAAGGTCGGGCTTAACATGGGGAAAAAAAAGATAACCTTCCAAAAAATGGCTCCAGCCGACGCAGCTACCGTTGAAAAGCGCATCGTAATGGTTAGACAACGTCTGCCACGAAAGCGTTAACCAGGGGACCTGCTCCTTTAGCTGCAATAGAGCAGTTCTGCTCCGGGGATACAGAGGCTCTGCAGTTGGACGGAGTAATAATGGGAGAGCTCAATGGCTCCCCGATGCGTGTAGCAAACGCAGCCTCAGTAAAACCTCTTTGGCTTACGCTTGCACTGACGCACTCGGTCTTTGACACCCATCCTCTCCGGCCCATCCAGCAGGCAAGTGTCATTACCGACTCCTCGGTCTTTGCCGTGGAACAGATACTACACTTTGATCCTGAAGAACAGGCCAGAACAAAAGGGGGCGCACGTGTGCTATGTATTCACTGTCCCAAAGATGATTCCAATGGCCTCCAATGCGCGTAGCAATGCGCAGCCTCAGTAAAACCTCATTGTGTATGTTGATCCCATTGTCTTCTTATGTTCCAGTCAGTCGACAGTTCAGTCAGTTACTGTGGTCGATATCTGTTCTACAAGTATACAATTGCCCTCCTCTATTGATTGACATTGAATTATCAAATTTGACATATTTGCTTCCGTCTAGCCGTGTTTCTATGCATGTGTCTTTATAACCAATCACATTCGTCTATGCCAGCATTTTATTTCAAAAATTACTTTCGTTTCCTTCCTGAATGAATCCAATTTACTATTTAGATATATACGTCTCTACAGATCGACGGAAAAAATTCCAAGTCGGCAATAATATTTTCCTGAAAAAACCAAGATAATTCAATAAGCAGCGACACTGGAATTCCGTCTACGGTCTTTATCGTTGCAACCTTCTCATGTTCCAATTTTATTGTTGACTCCTTGGCTGGAATCCTTCCCTCTTCCCCCGAATTCCTATCACTCTCTTTCTCTCTCTTTTCTCTCTCTCACTCTCATACTTTTTCTCCCAGCAACTCTGTCCTTCTCTCTCCTTACATATGACGCGTCTTACATTTCCTTTTGCATCTATCTACTTGATATATCGTAAGAAGACACACATACGCACACATACATTATACATATATATATATATATATATATATATATATATATATATATATATATATATATATATATATATATATATATATATTGGTAATATTTCGATATTTATTGTCAACATTACATTCCAAACCAGTCAGTTTTTCATGTGAGGTTCAGCATATGTATATGTATATACATCCGTGTGTATAATATATATATATATATATATATATATATATATATATAGATAGATAGAGAGAGAGAGAGAGAGAGAGGGAGAGAGAGCGAGTGAGAGAGGGAGGGGGAACAGGGTGGGAGAGAGCTGGTGCATAGACAAAAATAGTGATAGAGAATTAAAAAATTACATTTTCCATCGAATTTATTCTTGCATATTATACAGCATCCGGTCAAAACCATAAGTACATCCATACATGTGTTTTTGCATTTATGTGTGAGTATACTCAGATATTTTCAGCATAATTTCTGTCTACCATAGATAGATAGAAACTGGAAAACTTGAACTATCGGCCAATTCAAACGTAGATCATAAACCGATAGCTAAAATCATAAAATCCGTCAGTCATAATTTGTTCATTTTTTGCTCTTGCTTTATACATTATCATTAGCACCAAGTCATGGCTGAGCACAGCCTTTCTCATCTCTTCTAATGACACCAGCGACTGCCATGACTTCCGCTATGTCTTTCCGGCAAACCTATCAATCTCATTCCTCCATTTTATGTCTGACCTGTCCTGCTACCTTTACTGTTCCGTTGGTGAAAATTGGTAAACGTTTTGCTCCACTTTCTGCTATCTTTCTTTCTTGCTAAGTGTCGAGCCTATTTCTATTTTATTTTATCACTAATTTGAATTAATCGTAGCTAACCTTTTTTCTGAACCTCGTCGTTTCTCAATTCTATCTATCTATAGCATTGACCTCTCCGAGATTTTCCGCAATTCTAAGTTAGTTCTCGATTTGTTTTTCTAATTTCCATTTTCCCGGTCCGTTGGTTATAGCTTGTATTATGCACCTGTCGTATATTATACGATATGATATATATTTCATGCTATTAGGAACATTGAAACAGCCAAGAAACAAAGTCGTTTCTCATTTTGCCAAAGAGTTCAACAGTCACTGTCATCTCACATCTTGAAATGCTAATTTAGAAACAGTGTTCATAGTACCACCATTTTATTCAACATGGAATATAGCATGGTGCAATCTTTCTATGAGTTCAGGTATGTACGAAGTGTTTGTGTGTGTGCTGAGATTATTATGTCACTGTAGAGGCGTATTTCAATTTGAAACCACGCAATGTTTTATTCATTATATAGTTCGTTTTCTTGAGGCATTTATATAGTCAGTTTTATTGTTCATTGTTTGGTAGGGGACTTCCACATTGGTAAAGTCAATCTCTTAATTTCGAGTGCATTATAAATTTCCCAAAGTATTATAATACAAGTCAAGGTAATGCACATTGATAGCTTTAATTTCAAAGTGGTCCTCTTTTGCTTGTGTAACCATGTGTTCCTGCAATACAAAGCAAAGTAAAATAGTCTTTTCTTCCTTAAAAAAAATTCAGAATCAAATACAAAAGTATGTACGAGTAATTAAACCTAAACTACTATTTTCTAGACTACATTTGCTATACCTACAATAAATATAAATAGGGACGTTTTTTCAATTAGTTTCTTTCATCCATGTTGGGTAGGTGCTTTTTTAAAATGTCTGTGTTCAAACTTTCATGGTCTTTTTAAGACACACACACTATCACACACACACACACACACACACAATCACACACACAAATAAACACACATATATATGAATATATATACTCTCAAAGTAATGCTGGCAGAAAGCTTCCGGCTTATTCTGTGAGAAAGGGATCTTTCTTCTGATGAGTGAATTTAGGTGCTGGGAGATTCCTGAAGATTTTCATATTCTTTCACGAAGACATGAGAAGTGCAGTACAGTTTGGGAGCTATTCCACTGACCTCTTTCTACCGAGGAGCAGTTGTGAGAGAGTGACGTGAGCTTCCCCCTCCCTATTAGGCATATTCACCTTACTGCTGACATTCACTTTCAACCAGTTTGGCGTATACATACCATGGGTAAATGATATCACTTAGATTTATTTAATTTTTTATGCGGTGTGTAAAAATACTGATGAAGGATATGTTTTATTCAGATAACACTATCAAGGGTATTTACACCGACTAAGTTCTACCAGAACTCATCAATTGCACGTGAATGCAAAGTGTTTGACTTCAAAATCTCCAATCTGCTATCCGTAGCATTTACTAACTTGACTCTGAATACATTAATCGTAAAAAAAAGTAACTTCATTTTATCGAAAGAATTTGAGGGCAAGCCAATGCAAACCACTGACACCGGGATGAGGGTGTACGAGACATGCATGTTTGGCCTGCCATTTCACTTCCTGCACTACCCCCCACAGGTATTGATTTCCAACCATATTGTCTCGTATGTATTTTTGTTATTCCCTGGAGTGACCAAATACAAAACGAAAACCCCCAGGTACGAGCAGAATACCAACCTTTCATTGCTGAAAGGTGGACATATACCTATGGACGTGCGGTAAGGTGAGCTTGTGACCGCCTATAAGCCCACAGAGAGGCGTGTGCTATTTTATAGTTTTCAAACAATATCTGAAGGCAGAAAGCATCTGAAGGTTTGCAGTTTGTTGAAGATGATCCGTCATCAAGGCCAGTATTTAGAATAGCGATGGAATCGAACCATTTGGGAGAGAAAAAAGAAAACAGGTGGGAGGGAGTTATAACATATACTGGATCGGATGCTAACTAAACTTGTTAAAGCTGCAACTGAGTATGACTGTCAAGAATCTAACTGAACAGTCAAAGTAGCTGCTGCAACTGACTATTTTGGGGCACATTCTCCATGGTCTCCCGAGTGAGAAAGAGGCCCCAGACAACAACACTAACAACAACAGCGGTAGCATTAGCAATGGCAGCAAAGACCACAAACCGAAACCCTCATGCAAATATAAGGAAATGTGATTTTAGTGAGTTACCGTCAAATATCATGCAGGTGGGATATTGGAGAGTTTCAGTTACAGCTACATGAGTTCTCTGAGCTTTATTTTTCTTTCGTTGTGATTTCTGTTCACTTGCTTTCATCGTAACTCTTCTCAAACCGTCAGTGTACAGCAATGAGTAGACCGTAGGGATCAGAAATAAAGAATGAATATTAGATTCAAACTCACGTCCCCATTATTCCGAAAAATCTGCATGTGTACTCTACTGAGAAAAAAACCCCAGAGCCCTGGAGTACATTTAAATCTAACCCTTAAACCATTATTCAATCAGTCCCTGATTTTTACTCACCATGATTATCTTGCTTGATCTACGATTGAGTAAACCAAAATAATACCTAATAATGTTTTTGCACAATTTATTTGAATTATAACGCTAATACAATTTTCTCTTTTCTTTGTACGTGTCGTCGCATCGATTTGACAGTATTTCACTTCTGACTAACTTGACCACATCTATTCACAATTCACTTTTTCTTTTATAAATGATTTTTCTATCTTTTTTTCCATCCGCCAGGACTGGCTTTAATAAGTGGTGGGTCTGTCTGTGGTCGTCTGCCACATTCGGGCCCCTCTATAAGATTAATGTTTGTGAGTTAAATAAAATAAAATAAAAACAGTTTTGTTAGTCACTTTGAGGAAACCGTCATGCAATCAATGTCTTCTGATGAGATGCTTTGGAAGGGGTGATCAATATAAAGTTTCGAGAAAAAATGTTGATCAATAAATTCCTTTTGGACAGAGTTCAATACTAGAGTCTACATTCTGGAAATAAATTGAAAAAAAAATCCCAAAAAACAAACAAGCATTATTGCTGGTGAACATAGACTAGAAATCATTTAGCATAAATTTACATCGAAAATCGAACCACCCACTAAAATCCTATTCGGGGTATAATTTTCAATAAAACAAACGGAACAAATCTTATACATAATTGGGAATAAATGTTGAATTTTTCAGCGTTCTAGCTCCATTGTTGCGGATTTAACGTATGATACACACGAATTTGCATACATAGCCTGTCAGACGGACAGCTCATTTTGAAAACTGAAGAAACCTATGTTGACAGCCAGGGTTGACGCTTTCTAACTGTTCAGTTCCTAGCAATTAGCCTCATTTTCCAACCAGACACGTCGGTCCTCAAATTCTGACAATGATTATGTGCTCTGCGATGAAAATACCACCTTCTGAGCAAATTGATAGTGAGAAATTATATAGGCGTTTCATTTTCTATATTTGTGTGACTGTGTGTACTTAGACGAATACCAATGCACAAGAAGTTGAATATGTACATCAAGGGCTCCGTGTGTATGTGCGTGTGTGTGTGTGTGTGTGCGTTTAGATTACATATGAAACTAAAGATGAGAATTGATCGAATGCATTTGTGTGTGGATGGGTGTGTCTAATTTTGTTCGGTCGTGTTAGCCTCCACGTGTGAAAATATATACAGTTACGATAAGAATTTCTATGAAGCAAAGGCGAACACGTATAGGTGTGTATTAATTTTTGTGTATGTATCTTATTGTGGATATACCTGCGTATGTTCAATGCTATCAGGGAAAGTCAATACTTATATCTCTTTCTCTATATAAAACACACATTTACATACGAACATATATTCATACACACACACACACACACACACTTCACACACACATATATACATATATATATATATATATATATATATATATATATGAATAGTCAGCCAGGAACTATCACCAAAACTGTTGACACAGGTTTTTAGAGTTTAAAATTGATCTAGTTGGTTGATTAGGGATCAATATAACATATGTGTATTTGTGTGGGCCGGATAAATGAAGCTAGAGAGCTGTAAATTCCAACATGTACTCTCTATCATGTTCTTTCGATTCTTTCAATAAGGATTTTTGATTTGAGGGGATATATGCTTTACTGTTCGACTAAGGTGTTTGTCCTTGTTTGACCAAACAAACATATACGACCACGATTCAAACTTTCGTCCATCCCATATTATCGACACGCAGATGTGCCGAAGCAGCTGTCATATCCCAATGCAAACAATAACACCAAAGATTGGTCACTTGTATATCGCAATCCCACTAAATGCACCAATGTTTGAACAAAATCTCTTAGATTCAATAAATTTCAACACAAACAAGGTATAGGCTAACAGCCAACGGTCCATTTGAGGAAAGGTACAAAACAGATTCAGAATTCCTACTGAACAAGACAACATCAACGAACTAAGCAACAAAATGAAAACGTAAATTATTGAAGCAGCTTCTACATTCAAGCCAATGAGCAAACAACCCATTAGCAAAATCTCAGGGGAAACTAGAAATCTCATGGACAAACGCAGAAACCTCAAGCCACTGACAATAACTAGAGAGAAAATTGAAGAGGCTGAACTAAACAAATTGATCAAGAAGAAACGAAGGGAAGACAGAAGGAGATACACGACGGCAGTCATTGAATTAACTCTTGAAAAAGGTTGGGGCTTCAGAGCTATAAACAAACTCCTCAACTCGGACGAAGGCAAATAACTACCATATTCGAGGAAAATAGAAACCTGACAACAGAAAGAGATAGGATTGTCGAACGTGCCAAAGAATTCTACCAAAAACTTTATTTGTCCAAACAAGGACTACAAAACAATGAGCAAGATACACAAGACATGAGCAATCAACTCGAGGACTTCCCAAAAGTAACCCCGTGGGAGGTGAAAGAAGTCATTAAACAGATGAAGAAAGGAACTGCCCCTGGACCAGACAACATCATCATCGACCTACTCCGAAAAGCAGGTAGAATCATCACTAGGAAACTGGCCGTCCTCATCAACTTGAATTTAAAACACAGTTAAGTCCCAGACGATTTGAACACTGCTATCATAATGCTTTTATATAAAAAAGGAAACCCGAAAGACCTCAACAACTATAGGCCTATAAGCCTACTCAACTGTGTATACAAACTTTTCGCAAAGATCATCACGACCCAAATCACAAAAACACTCGATAAAAACCAGCCACGTGAACAGGCTGGCTTTAGAAGCTACTCGACCGTGGACCACCTGCACTCGATAAATCAACTGAAAGAAAAAGCAGCAGAGTATAAACTACCAATTGCCGTAGCATTTATCGACTTCAAAAAGGCGTTCGACTCAGTAGAAATCCCTAAGGTCATGGAGGCCATCAGTTGGCAAGGTGTAGATCCAGTATATGTTGAAGTGTTGAAACATATATACAATCACGGCAGCCCATTTATCAGGTTACATAAAGACTCGGACCCCTTCCAGCTCCAGAAAGGAGTAAGACAAGGTGATACCAGCTCACCTAAACTCTTCACAGCCTTCCTCGAGAGGATCTTCAGAAGGCTAGATTGGGAGAGTCAGGGAATTAAAATAGACAGCGAGTATCTGAGCAACCTCAGATTTGCAGACGACATAGCCCTTTTCGCAGAGAACCTAAACGACCTCCAACTAACGATAGATGAACTAAATGAAGAGAGCAAGAAAGTCGGCCTACACATGAACTTCAGCAAGAGGAAGATCATGTGCAACAACCACATTGGAGATAAAAACACTAAGATCTAAATTGAGGACAAAGAACTCGAAAAAGTAGACCACTACATCTACCTAGGGCAACGAATCTCTATGAGACCCTCAAAAGAAACAGAAATCAAGCGAAGAATCACACTAGGATGGCAAACCTTTGGTAGAGATAGCTCAACCTTAAAAAATAAGAAAATCCCATTAATCCTAAAGATAAGGGTGTATAACCAATGCATCCTCACAATAGTCACTTATGGAGCCGAAACATGGAAATTAACCAAGAGACAGAGCCGTAAGCTGAGAACCATGCAAGGTGCACATGAAAGAATAATGCTGGGCCTCACATGGAGAGACCACAAGACAGCACAGTACATCCGCGAAAAGACAAGAGTTAGAGACATCATAGAATCCATAAAAAATCTCAAATGGCGGTTGGCTGGCCATGTTGCAAGAATGGCAGATAATCGATGGACATCACGACTCACAACATGGATTCCCCGAGACCACATGCGCAACCAAGGCCGGCAAAATGTTAGATGGACAGACCAGCTAGACAAGTTCAGGAAGTACTAGCTCCGTGACGCCCATGATAGAGAAGTGTGGCAAATCCTGGGGAAGGTCTATGTCCAACGACGGACGCTAAAAGACTGATGATGATAATGATGACAAGCACACATATACCAACCCTTTAGAAGTAAGAGAAGTTTCAATCAACATCAACCAAAAAAATTGAAGAAAAACAGCATCCTTCCACCCTGCCCCACATTTACCAAGACTCATCCATTAAATACTTGACAACCCCTCAATCCAATCATAAAAGATAGAAAAATTACCGCCAAAATGACCATTTTAGGCCCTCTCTTCTCAACTCGCTGCTTTCATTTAAGAAAAACCAAACACCCACGCAGACAAAAAAACAAGCACTTTCCGACCTAACCTCTCACGGACCTTTCTCAATTCAAGCCAAATATTACTGTCATATAAATGGATACTGACATATTCCTTTGGGTCCTACTAAACAACTTAACAACACAGAAAATTTTCCATTCTCTCAACAGCATCGAACATTTGAACAGCTGATTATTTATGTAAACCTCAGAATGTCATCTTCCACAGTGATACAGACCCCAAGCTTTTCAACATTGACCCACATTCAGCACAACAAATTATCGAAAAATACATATTGCATATGCATGACATCAAGGCCCCTGCCAAACTTTAGTGACCCTGTAAAGGGTAACACACATAAAATCGAATTCTTACATGCACACACACACGCACACGCATTCATACATTCATTTAGCATGTCGATTCAAAATGCCTAATTATACGGTGCTTCCCCTTATCCATTGCATGAACATTCCGAAACCCATGCCATTGCACCTCATTCCGAACAATTAAAATCCAAACAACTGAACTCTAACAAAACCACACAGACGATGAGAAAACATTGGTCCTTCCAAAATGGGATAAATCCATTTTGACTGTTAACTCACATACACAGTGAATGATATCGAAAACCATGTGTTGAAGTTCGGTAATTCATTCATGACCTCCAAAATCTGGACGCTGATATCCCAGTTGACTTGTCATATATTGCTGACCAACCATCTACTTCATTAACTACAATCCCACCACCTCAAGCAACAGATATAGTATGAATATACAGTTTCTTGTATAACCTCTCTCTTTCTTTCCTCGACAAAACTTGGTCACACGGAACACAAATCATTTGCAAAGAAGGTCTCCTGATATCATCATTTCACTCTCATATATATATATATATATATATATATATATATATATATATATATATATATACATACATATATATACATATATTTATGATAATTGAGTAATCGACAGACAGCTATTTTGTTGTATTACAACTCTTCGGTGGGGCTATAGACTATCCAATATCACATCCAGTACTACAAAGAAGGATCGAAACCTATGCTTCAGGTTTTCTGCACTACGTAGAACTGGTTGGTCCGTAGGTCCATTTACCTACATACAGTGCTCAATTCGAGTTGGAAGAGCATATATATATATATATATATATATATATATATATATATATATATATATATATATATAATTTCCATCACAGCATGATTGGACAACTGAGTATCTTCAGGTAATACTTGTCCGATCAGATATAGTGTGTAATGGATGATAAATTGAATGTTCTGATTATCTTCCTTTATAAATTCCTCCTTTAATGTAGATCACATGAAGAGAAGTGTAGTGGGTAGGAGAAAAAAAGAGGCAAACGAATGAGACATTTAAAAGAAGAAACAAGAACTGAACGATGGATGAGGTCAATGAAAATTTTAAAAAATAATGTTAACACCGTTCAAAATCCCCACTATTGTATTTAACGTCCAAAATTAGAATCCAAATTTGAACAAGAGTAATAACATTTGATATTTTGTGTATGAATTGAATTCATGCAATGACACAGATTTGGGTGAAACTGGCCTGAACAAAAAGGCATCGTATATATTGTTTGGAAGAGGATAGGATTTATCCGACATAACGATGAATTTATTATGCAATATGGAAACTTGAGAGATTATACACTGGGTTTAATTATTTTCTGTTGCATGTTTCAAGAAATTGTTTGCTCCTCTTGTCAAACATCAAATGGTGAAAATGTCAAAATTTGCAAATAAAAAGATTTCCTGAGCTGGAAAGATGATGCAACGTGTCGTTTGTATTAATTTTTGACCTCTATTCATAAAAAGAAGATGTTTTCGGGGCAGAGTTGAAATCATGGTGTATCAGTGACATTGAAACAGGTTCAGTGCGCATTTAGTCTTGTGACTGTCATGGAGTAAAAAAAAAAGGAGATGTAGCACCTATATATTGGATTTTTCTATTGATCTGATCGTCGTTCTCATGAACACACTCACATACATCCCCTTTATATATATGTTTTGGTACATCTTTTTTAAGCGGCCTTCCTGATTTTAATTTTAAAAGTAATGTATCACAGCTATTAGTATTTCATCTATTCATACATCCACATCCACGCACACACAGAGACTCACAGACACACACACAGACACACACACAGTCACACAGTCACACAGATACACACACACACACACACACACACATATATATATATATATATATATGATCCGACATATTGATAAAAAAAATTGCGTGGTATTATATTGAATCTCTTATTTGAAACAATCCCATGATATATTTCAGATTTTATGAATTCATTTATAAATGAATAAAAAAATATACATATCTCATTTTCAATTTCTTATCCTTATATTCCTGCTAAATCATTCAGATGGTTAAGATTTTATTGTTATTCTTTTGAACTTTTCTTTATTACATCAATTTCTGTTCTTCCTCAGTGTTCTCCGGTCATTTTGTCGAGTGTCGCAGCTCGGGCTTACATCAACATTTCCTTTGTGCGTCCCCTATACACATCTCCTAAGCTTTACAAAACAAAGAAAATGCTACATTTAATCTGCATTTTCTGTGTATCACAGAATGCATTCCTAATTTGCTTCCTCATCCTCGAAATAATGAAGAAAGGAAAATCACTATTTCCCTAAAATATCTTGTTTACGGAAACTAGTGCAGATCTATAAATCTGTAAAGCTACTTGAGTCAGCCAACCAAAAATATCGTCCAATTGACTCAAAAATGTATGTGAAGAGATTATCGTTTAGAAACATGATAAAGACTTCAAAGTATTAAATACAGATACGTTAAAAATGATACATGATTTAACTGAGGGAATTTGATGTATATTCAAAAAACATTAAATATACTTCATGACTCGGTAATCACGAAACTCTTAAAATCCTTTTGATGTCTCCGTATCGATTTCAATGTTTTGAAAATGGTTTAAATCAAGTGACAAAAGCAAAAGTTCCAAAATCTCCATTACATTATCTTCTGTTCGCTAGGATGGTATTTTTCATGTTTATCTTTCATCACGATCACTTTTAAATCAAACCCTTGCATTCTTATTCATGTGACAGCTTTTGTAAACACACAGACGCATTTATATATATATATATATATATACATATATATATATATATATATATATATATATATATATATATATATATATATACATATGTACACACACACGTTATTAGCAACACCCCCAATATATATGTAATGCTAACGTTTAAAACTGCAACTTGTTTTGAAGTGAAAATGCAAATCCTAGTGCAAAAAAAGATACGTTCAGAGTCAGATTGGAATACCAGCTGCAATTGGTGAGGTTTTAACCATTTTAATCTCCACCAGCCAGTGCCATTGCTACTCCACCAACCATCCGCTATGCTTTAGTCATACATTGTGTTTCCTAACAAACCAAATATTTAAGCAGTTGGGAGAATCGTTCATGAAGAGTTATCGAATTTCTTACTTTTCGACCACAATTTTTTCTTTAATTTCAAGACTTAGCGCATAAACCATGCATTAGTAGTAAGAAAAACGTGTCAGTCGTATGTATAAGAAACTTATATTAGTATATATTAGTTCAAATGATGAGTTGAATATAGTTAGGAAAATATTTATCTATTTTATCTATGTATGATTATATATATATATGCACATATATATATATATATATATATGTATATATATATATATATATGTGTGTGTGTGTGTGTGTGTCTGTGTGTGTGTCTGTGTGTGTGTCGGTGTGTGCATGTGCGTATTTGTGTACATGTATATTTACAAAACAGAGGTTAACTTTTGAAAGGTCAGCATAGTAGAGAATTCATTACGAATCTGACTCACTACACAATCAATGGCCTTCCATAGTTTACTAAACATTGATGGAAGATATCTTATACGCATATAGGTATGTAATCATATATACGTACGTATATTTACCAGCATGCTCACATACCACGCATAAAAGCATATATATATGTATACGTTTAGATATCTATAACATCTTATTTCATCAGAAACTAAATAACCCAATTCTATCCAACAAACGAACCTGGTCATAGGATTGATTTCATAAAGATCTGCATCACTTAAATCTTTGCCATTTGCAATAAACGTGTGCTACGTAGTGCGGAGTTGACATTTGTCATCAATCGTTGAGGACGAATTTCCAGTTTTGAATCAGGCATGAAGTTGAATGCTCTAGAGTGCATAGACATTATTTAGTTGACATAGGTGAATACTTGCAATTTTGTACACCATAGGTTTGATGATTTACCTTATGATAGTATATGTGAAGTTTTGGGGACCAGGTGTACGCATTGGAAGTTGACATCTTTTATTTTAACGAAAAAGCGTATTGACTGGTTTGACGACAACGATCCTGTTGTCAACCTGCTTTGGGAAACAAAAAAATCCACTTAAAAAATATAACGGCCTTGGAAAACTGATATAAATCAAACCTGGCAACTGTGGTGTACAAATAGAAAACGATGAAAAAATAAGTAATGATCAAGTATTTCAGTTGAGGTTCAATATACATAATAATTTGATGAGAAAAACTCCGAAACTTTTTTATAGTCTCATTTGATCAGTGTTAGCCTGCAATCATCTTCTGCAATTCCCTTAAAATCGAAAGATGGAAAAAATCTCTCTAAATATCACACAACGCCGAAGATAGCACTCTTATGACGTTTTTAAAATTCTCTTGTGGTTGATCGAACAGTTATTGATAATTTATTCAACTTCATCATATGGATGATATCTCAAAAATGATAAAGTTATCTTAGCGATTGAGCAAATACATTCAGGCGAAGCATCAGGTTTCGGTGGTATACCTGCAGAGCCATTGGGGGCTAGGTGTAGGTGGGATACATATTCTATAATTAATCTGACAACCAAATACTGGAAGGTAACGCCCATACCATGAAACAAGATTTAAAAAAAAAATAAAATGTAAGTTTCAATTAATAAGAAGTGTCTTTGATCTGAGGCAATTGAACTGGAAAACGAAGAAAATTTGGGTCCCAATGACTCACACAGATGTTAGTACTTTATAGACCATACTAAAGAGGATATGCTGGTTATAATCCATTTCCAGCTGGATCCATTTCCAGTTGCTTGTGCTGCATTTGGGCACAAAATGAATTTAAAGAAGACAACAGTAATATTCACTCAGGAACCAGGTGAAATCTATATTGAGCTGAATGTATTCATGAGAGAAAAT
>OY735206.1:43764250-43806750 GCA_963457665.1 Thysanoteuthis rhombus
TGGGTAGTATTTTGTTCGTCAAACTCATCGATAGTTCTATTTACCAACCCTCACACAAACATGTATGTATGTGTGTGATTGTGCGTTTGTATATATGTGTGTGTGTTTGCATATGTGTGTGTGTGCGTGTGTTTGCGTGTGTGTGTGTGTGCATGCATGTCTCTTTCGAGAGCTACCTGAGATAATGCACAATTGGGATCAATGAGTTTGAAAAGACATACATTCTGTTTCTTCGTTCTTTCAATAGTGATCTAGGCAAAATACCATACACTGGATAAATGAGTACCTGCCTGTACCAATGTACTATAACTAACTTCTGAAAATGACACTGGTATTTGAAACTTGGAGTTAACCAATCGATATATGCTAGTATTTGTAAGTGAAACCGTATGTGTGTCTGCATATATGTGTGTATGGCAAATGCTGGTAATTATTTTTTCTGCAAAATCAATAATAATTGACTTCTTTATCAATATCGATTGCATAACTGATTGTTTGATTCACACGAACGAATGTTATAAAGCATTGATTGGTTCCATTAATCTCAATCCAATCCAATTTATAATCCATTTGATTTTTCAGTATTCAATTGTATTTTCATGTTTGTTGGATTCTTTTTCGTTTATGTCAGATTAACTACAAATATGTTTCATATTCATTGCATTAGTTTCATCTAATTAAGGGATATTGGCCTCGACACCGCGCCTTGAATTCATTCACGAACGATCTTTCCGGGTATTATTAAGATCGATTTTGTTATGTTTTGAATAGTACTGAATTCATATATGTTGCTACCAAACTTTAAAAAAAATGGGACATTCTGCGTTACCTCATTAGGCTCTTATTCGTACGTTTCAGATATCGACCGACCGTTCACTGTTTGTCGAATAAAGTCATATTGATTCAACCCGACACTTATTTTGTCTGTTAGACATTTGTCTACTCAATGTCAATCAAATAAAACGATGTTGATCGCTATGAACTTTAAGAAACACTGAGTAAATATCGACCGATTTCCGCTACAACAGAAACTCTCGGATTTATCCATACATATGTATATGTGTCTGCATGAGAGACAGGGATGTAGAACCTCTACTCACATCGTTTATTTTGCTCTAGATTATCTTTTATTCGTCATTTATGAGTTTTATTTATTTTTTAGCCCCTTGTTCAAATAAAAAGTCAGCTGACGATAGTCTGCAAATAACCAATATATCTGACTTAAAGAAAATTTGTTAAATCATTATTAATTTCCGTATTGAATGGGAAAAATAAACATTTATTCCCTCTTTCCTTCCATTTTTACATTGATTCATCTATGTGTTTTTGAGTTTGTAAATACATGCAGATATGTTTTGGAAAAGAACAAACTAATTTTGTCCCTATGTCAAGTTCATGTTCACGGTGAACAATGTTTATAACAATTACCTTGCGAGGGTAGCACGTTTTCTATCTCTTTACAGCTGATACTTTCTCTTTGGCATACCTTTGTGTACACATGCACACACGTGTGTACGCTTTCATTCTACGTTATCCTTCTATTTCTCTCTTATATACATCGGTTCTCATCCACTGCCTCCCACCACACACTCTCTTTTTCCTTGCATTCCCCCTTTCTCACGCTTACTCAAATGTGCACTTTCTTCCCCTAAACTCTCTCTATCGTACACGCTCGTACATAGGCTCTCACCAGAGGAACGTCAAATTATGAGGTGCTACTCAAAAGTTCGGGGAACTTGGGGCGCCAATTTACTTCCGATACAAAGTTTGATAGCAAATTAAGATTTTTATTTCCCAGCCAAGTTATATTGATGGATGCGTGAAATGTTCTGCTTGACACAGGAAACACAGGGTTTTTCGACAGTAGGACAAATTGACAAAATTATTATAATTCCCCAATGTCCAGATTGCTCTTCATTCGTGTCTAGCCTAAAAATAATTATGGATGGAAATAATCACATTTTTCTTTCTATGAATGGGCTGGACAAGAAATGATTAAAAAACTGACATTCGGAATTAAGTCTTTTACACATGATCAACGAACAGCCACCGGTGCCAGTTATAAATTTTAAACTACCTCAGCCTTCATACATCATTAGATAGAAAATATGTTTGCAATGCTTTTATCCGTATTTTGATATCATGTTTTCATGAAGTTTTTTCTGCTTACACAATCCAGAGATATGTCATTCATGTTTTATGTGGAAAATACTAATAAAACCTAAAAAAACCAACCTAAAATGATGGTAAGTATTTTTTTCTCAAATTTGTTGACAAATTAGGGATCAAATGATAATATCAAGGGACAACAGGTGCCATACATATTTTTACTGGCTAGGATTTACATGCAAAACTGAATGTAGCACCCCTAGAGAGGTGTGAGAAAAATTTGCTTTAATAGTCTTCAAGAGAAAGAGATCATTATCTATCGGCTTGTGGAAGGAATAAAACATTTTGTCATGAGTCCAAAAATGCCGCTAATCAAAATTTGTTGCAAACAAGCTCTCACTGCTATTTTAGTCGTAACTTCCCTTGATTGATGCAACCTTTGGTTATCCATCAACACAAGTGAATCACCGATGCTCACCAGAAATCATCACCATCATCATCATCAGCAGCAGCAATTTAGCATCCGTTGATAAAAAATCCTCTCTATGGTGAGCGACATGGACCCAGTACTTTTGTAGTTTATCTAGTTCGTCACGCCAACTTATTTTTTGGCCGGCCAAATTTCTGCATGTGATATTTGGGGATCCATGTCATCTGTCGTGATGTCCAGTGGTTGTTTGTCATTCTCACTACATGAATATCCCATCAAATCTTGAATTCCCTGATGGATTCAATATCTCTGACACCTGTTCATCATCTATCATACTGTGCTGTCTAATGATCCCCATGTGATGTTGAGCCTTGTCCAACCATGTGCATGTTGAGTAGTTCTGAGTTATACGGTTCATTTTTTTTTTTACGTTCTACCTTTCTGCCTACTATTGGAAGGGTACACTTTTTGTACACTCTCCATTATAGGATTAGTGGGATTTTTCTTGTCTTCGAAAGTCAATCTTTCTCCACTAAAGGCTTGTTAGCGTAATTTGATACTTCATTGATCTCCAGCTCTGTTCGAAATTTCATGCAGATCCGCTGTCATAAATAGATTCAGTTGTCTACTTTCTTCATCCCAGCTTTTTCAATTCCGAAATATGTTTGCTGTACATTACACTTATTTTACCGAAGTTTATGTGGGGGCATACTTTCTTGCTTCTTCGTTCATCTAATCTAGCTTTCGTTTGGATATCATGAAGGTCCTCGCCAAAAGAGACATTGTTGTCAACAAATCTGAGGTAACCTAAGTGTTAGCCGTCTATTTTGATTACTTTATTTTCTCGTTCTAGGTTTTGGAAGATCAACCGAAAAAGCCTATGACAACACAATCCATTAATCACTATTGAGTTGGTTCTGTAAATAGGCTGTCAGCCTAGTCCCACTTTACATCTCCAAGATGATTGGCAGCCTCACCACGGACATAAATTGAGGTAAATTGTGACATTCGTAATCTGATTTTATTCAGTGAAAAAAAATGAAGATTGATTCTACCTGAGCACCAATGAAGAAAAAAATGTTCTTTTTTAATAATACATCAATATCATTTCTTGAATGTTATGAGCGGAAATAGATTCTTTTAACCACGATTAGTAACGATATAAACAATAATACCAAAAATTGCTGTCAGAAATTCAATCAAGACTATTTTTGAGTTCTGAAATTTCAACAAAACACAGCGTATATTTTGAAGGCAGCTAACAACCAGAGTTATATAATGAACGATGTATTTATCATTGTCCCAGTGTGTATGATACTGGTCTATTCCTCTAAAAGGGTCAGATTTTACGGATGAAAGTTTCACAAACCTACACTTTGGAACAATACCTACTCCCACTGAAACGATTTCAGTAGATCCCTTTTCAAAAAGTCATGTCACAGACTTTCTAATACATATGCTGATTATTTCCCAGAGACGGGTAGTTTCTCATAAGATTTATGAAAAGGTTGAAGTATAATTTTCATAATAGATTTCAGATAAAAGTCTTCCTTTGCATGACAGTAAGACCAAATATAAATCAAGAGAACAGAATGAATGTTTTTTGTGTAACTATTGACAGTGATGACATGAAGGGAACAATGACTTTTTGGGAGGACAACATGTAATATGAGAGAGAAATCTACAGATTTGGATCATCAAGCCCAACCGTTCAATCGATATGTTCCATCGCACCTGTTATCGATTGCAGTACTTGAAATCTGACCTTAAATAGGATTAGATCATCAATTACTGACTGAAGCAAACGCTCTTCGAGTGAAACTGGTGAAGCGTATGAGCTTAATCATGTTATTCAATCAGAATTGAATCAAGAAACGGATTAAATAGAAAAAATGAAGCAATTGAGGAATTTTGGTTAGAAAAAAAAAGTCTCAACCGTGATGGTAGTAAAATTAGAGACGATGGGGAGATAATTAAAAATAAGAAAATAAGGACTCTAAAGATAATTTCAATTTGCCCCATTTCTATTCAGGGACGGGTGACTCACAATCAAGACACTGAATACACACATACCTAACCATGAAATGGAAACCCTCAATTATGCTTTCACGATGACGAAATAATAAGTTTTATTCGAAGTAGATGATTAATGGAATTAATTAAAATTCTTTTGTACAGAATCTCAATTGCACTTTCCTTTCTATTTTGGGGATTATTTCATGTTTACGGATTGCGAATTTCCCTTAATATGTATCACCTTTTGCAATTGAACTTGTTACGTAAAGGAAAATGATGGAAAGAAGTAAGTCCTGATACTTTGTTTTATCAATAAAAATGAATGACACCCACAGTGATTTGTGAGGCCTCTTTGTCAGCTTCATTCTGATATTACTGATCTTCGTGAATTTTACAATCGGAATCACAGAGGCTAGATAGATTAATGGGCTGTCCGTTAAGGTGGAGGCTGGTGAATTCAAATTGTGCAGATGGAGATATAAACTGTCCACTTGTGAAATCCGATTCCAAGGTTATTGAATTCAGAAAACAAAACTGTTGACAGTTGTCAGAATAACAGTTTCATAAATCTGATTAAACAGTCAGTTTGAATAGAATTATAATATGTTTATACGGGTTTCTACGTGAGAATATTTGGATGTGATTACGTTTGAAAACGCAAAGTTATTCAAACAAGATATAGATCGGAATTGATCTATATATTTACTGACAGAACTTATGACAGCTGTTCGAAAGTTTATCGATGCTCAATCATGATATATACTTTTATATAAACTGTTACGATCCATAAGTTCATGAGTAATTATGGCATGACGCATATAGATACACACTCCTGCGTGTGTGTGTTTGCGAACTGAAAGTTGAGAATAATGTAAAGTTCAACCGATTTGAAGCTATAAACTTTCACAAGAATCCTTTAATGATATCGTTCTATGTCTATGAATTATTTTAGGATCAACGTATGCAAAATCAGTAAAAGTCTGAAGAACAACTTCATTATTTGAGGGTTTTATTTTAAATATGAAGTTAAAAATATGATAATCCGGAGGAAAAATGTCATTTAAATATGGAAATAGCTGCGAGACTTTTATTCTAATATGTTGATAATGAACTCAGAAATATCAAATGATATATCAAAATGAAAACAAGATTGCATGGTGAGAAGTGATTCCAGGCGCAATTAGAAAGGGGAAGGCAATCGAAAGGACACAGAAAGCAGAGAAGAACAGGAAGAAAGGGGATATGAATACCTAAGAGAAAGGTTTAAAAGAGGAAAAAACATTGATATCTGAGAGTGCAAGTTCCCTGGCCATATATATATATATATATATATATATATATATATATATATATATATATATATTATCTCCCTTCTTTAATATACCTATTTTTCAGCCTTATGCTCCTAATAAGCCAAGCTGGGTATATAGACATACACAACTACATGCGTGCACACCTGTATATATATACCTGCATGCATACATCTATATTGACATGACGAATTACATATATCGCATGAACCATACGTAGAAAAAGACAGGTGGTGTTTGATCAACACTGATGAGGTACAACGTTAATCTAATTGTTCCGTTTGTTTTTTCAAATCCCCGAAACAATTACAGAGAAAACAACCGATGATCCCAACATGGGCAAATCGTACATTGCAAAATAATAACAACACTATTTATGTTTGTGTGCATTGATTCATACACACATGTATACATAAATGCATAGAGCCGAAAATGCATAGAGCCGTAAATGCATAGATACTTGTACATTAGTCCACACACACAAACACGAGTACACACACACACACACACACATATATATATATATATATATGTTGAGAGAGAAAAATAGAGACAGACAATGTATATACGCATGTAAATATGCACTTGCATATATATGTACATACGTATACTTGTATTGATATACCCATGTATTCACACTGTATATCTATCTCTCTCACTTTCAGTCTCTTTCTCACTCTCTCTTTACATGTGTATATGCATACAGACTTGCACTCTCTCACATAAGCATTCATAAGCACGTATACGTACGCATTTACGGATTTACGTATGTGCATACATACATTTGCATGTACATATATGCTACCAGAGATACATACATGCATCTAAAAGTAACTACACACGTTTGCACATATGTACATGTTCAAATTTGTACGTTCATACATGGTGTTTAGACATACACATACACACGCATATATCTATGGTATTTGAGCCTTTTATTTTTTTGCTGGTGTCTCATCTCTGCTAAAACTACGAAGTACTTGTTTGTCTTTCGACATTTATAGTTACACAAATATGGAAGGTTCTACCGAAAAGGTATGGTCGACATTATTTAAAAAGTTGAGTTTCGTTTGGCACTGGGGCAGGATTTCAGGGATTTTACTAAATCGAGTTTCCTACGATCAATTGTCTGCGAGATAGTTGATCATTTACCTATGTTGATCAATAATTGTCTTGCATCTGGCTCCAGAAATTATTACTTAGTCGAAATTATCCACTGATTTATGGTAAATATTAATCGCGTAATCAATTGACATCTTTTTCAACTTCGCTTCAGAATTACGATTGATTTTTAGCGATATAAACCAAAAAAATTTCTGTATATATGTTGCAAGTAAAATTATTGAAATTAAATTGAAAAGAAAACAACGGCAAGTCTTGTTTATAATTCAGTAGGAACCGTCTCGTGACCAACTTTTTTTCGGCTGGAAGCCATATTTGGAGCGATAAATTGAAAACTACAGAAAATGGGTAACCAATGAACACAACTCATTTCTTTTAGCTCAGTGATCACCGATTTTTCAAAAACAGGTGAATGATACCAGCAACGTTTAATTTGGCTAATTCAGCTGTACGTAAAGCACAGTGCGCTTGGTCATTGAAAATACGACGGTCACCCAGTACATAGAAGTCATACCGTACATTACAATACTTTGCCAAGTTAGTGATTGCACTAAAATGAGTCTGCTTACGCACACTTAGTAAGGTTCCAACTGATTAGTGCCTGAGTTAGATTGAAGCTGCACATTTGGTTCTCAAGATATCCATAATGGCTGGATACATTCTGAACATCGGACATGTGAGAAAAGCCAAATTACACTGAATATTAGGGTAGTGATAAAAAAAAAAAAAATGAAAATATTTGTCCTAATGATTCGTAACATAATGACCAGGATTCCCGTCGGGACTTCAAAAAACAAGGGATTTATGCAGACAACGTCGTAGGAAACATTGTGATCTAAACAACAAAGATTATATTTACATTCTGATCAGCAATGTCTTTTTCATCTTGCCAGTACTTAATCTCAAAGCTTCAAAGGACAAATAATTTCCACCGGTTGTTTGCAAGAAAGATCGGATGTGATCCTTTTCAAAAAACTGTTGAGAAAATTTGTTTTGTAAATATATGTATTCACGTTTTAATCCAGAAAATGCCTATGTGATGACAATTTGAGACGTGTGCACGAATTGTGTAATATAGTAATCTGTAAACTTTCATATATATATATATATATGTGTGTGTGTGTGTGTGTGTGCGTGTGTGTGTTTGTGTGTGTGTGATCACAGTATTTTCTCTGTGTGTGGGTATGTTTGTGAATATATTTTCTCAATTAACTTAATCAAATGTTTACGATTTCTGGTTTTACTTGAGTATCAAGTCATAAGTCATCCTCTCATTGCCATATATTTCATTCTTTCTGAATTAAAAAAAAATTGATTCCTTCCTAAACTGCATACATTAGAGATTATGAAATACCTAGAATATGAAAGAGAATTCTCCTTCGATTCAAAACTAACTCCAAGTTGAGAGAATATCTGACAATCTCCTTTTTTTTCAATTCTTTTATTTTTTCAAGTTTAAAGCTTGTATTATGCATACTTATTAGTATGTTTATGCGTGCGTCAGATATGTCAAAAATATAGGGTGAGTAAGTGAGAAAACGAATCGCCTTAATCCAGTTGGACAATGAGATCGTGGTTGGTTTATAAGCACGTACGGTATCACAAATAAATATAGCCTTACAAATATTCGAAAGAGGAAGTTGATTTCCTTTTAAACCCTAAATAGCAGGATTCCATAATTCAAAGTGAAATTTAAAACACAACAAACGGATACTGATTGGTAATATTCAAGGCCAAACTCTGACAGGAAATTCATTTCTGGTAACAAAAGTAATTATCAACGCCTTATATGATATACGTACAATGGTATGATATGTATTGTTTGCAACATATAAAGTTGAACAAAGTGTGCATTCGAACAGCACTTCTCAAAAATTCAAAAGTTCAATTCAAATATATTTTGGAATTTCACAAATCTGCTTCCATCAACAGTTTAGCGCAGAAATAAATCGCCAACATTATTCACGGGAAATCAAAATTTTAGGTTTAGCAAGCTACGCAACAGTTGCATTACTGTTAGCAATGGAGAGACTTTGATTATTCATTTCTTTAGAGGTGATGTATTAGGCACCAGGATTATCAAGAAATGCCCAATGTACCTGATATCCCAGAAGTCTACACTTTTTTTCTTATTGATTCTTCTTAACATAAAGCTGTTATGTTTGAGCGATCTTCCACTCGAACCAAACAATTACACAGAATTCCTAAATTCACAATGGGTGCAACCAGAGTACTTTCAGATACTTCTTGGCACCCTTCACAGATTGTATCTAGGCTTGTGTCAGCTTTGATGTTTAACGGGTGTTCAAGGTCTTCATTGGAACCACTGTCATCTGATTTTTCTATTTGTGTTCTCTTTTATTTTTGAAAAAAATTGTATTGGCTTTAATTAATTGCCAGAGGACCTTCACTTACATCATCGAAAGAAACACTTTTCAAATGGAAAATGATTAAGGACAAACAGACTAACCAAGTGCTTGGATTATTGAGGCACTTGAGTCTACCAACCTCTCTTTGAGCTGACTTGAAATCCTTACCCCTTAATCGGATAGACGTCAGTAATTTTGATGCCATTCGCAGCAAACTCCTATTGCGTCCAGTAGGCTAAACAAGATTTAGCAGGGCTGTGTGGCACATCAATCACATTCCTTCCATTCATAGGCCCGTAGAGGTTGCAGTAAATGAGTGCTCTCGGCAAGAATATCAATGGATTTAGCAGAAATATAGCATTGCATACTATGTCCAATAATAGCTCTCTGTGTATCATTTCTAAGGCCCCGGCCTGTTTTTTTTGTCAATTTGTAGATCATAATATGTAGGACTAATCTGTTTTGCTTCTGGTGTATCAGTCAATAATTAGTCCTCCAAGTACCCATCAAACGTTCCATCTTGCACACAGTATAATGAAGAGAAAGCAGTGACCAAGCAAACAAGCAAACAAGAACTGATGACATAAAAGTGTTCATGGCTCGTCCAGCATGCATGGCCCTCTCCTTAATTATCATAAGACTATTCACAATGAAACAAGAGACAAACCTGCCAGCGGAGAAGTATGCAACGTGCACATGAGAGATCACAAGACAGCTCAGTATATACGGAAGAAAACAAGTGTCTGTGACATCAACGAAACTATTAAAAATCTCAAATTGCAATGGGTATGCCATGTTGCAAGAATAAAACACAACTGATAGACATCAGGTCTCACAACATAGATCCCCAGAGATCTGATAAGAAACCGTGGCCAACAGGACACAAGATGGAGAGATGAACTGGATAAATTCGGGAAATACTGGCTCCTCGACGCCCATGATAGAGAATTGAGGTGAATCCTTGGAAGTTTTATGTCCAACGATGGACGTTAAAAGACTGATGATGATGATGATGATGATGATGATGATGATGATGATGATGATGATGATGATGATGATGATGATGATGATACACAATGCCTATGGACCGAATAGTGGGTGTCACTCCATGCATGATCTCACTGAAACAAATATGAAACAACCAAAACAGATTATTAGAATTACAATTTAGATTCTGAGCAGACCGTTTGATTCAATGGGGAAAATACCGGGAGAAAAAGAGGGTGACCATAGAATCAATTATAAAGAGGACTGATTGACAACAGACTCTGCATAAGCTGAAATCTTATCGATGAAAAGGCGTAAAATAAAGAAAACCTAATAAATAAGAATGCATTTAAAATCTGATATACACGCAGTGACTCTTTCATACAACACGGCTGCATCATGAGTATGAGCCACCTGTCGGGAATATAAGTAAATACAGCTTCGATTTAGTCAAGTCTACTGAACATTGTGCTAGGTTAGGCCCCTTTGAGTTTAGTCTTACACAAAGCTATTTATCGAGCTCAGCCAGTAAGGATGGAAGTAGAAATGTACGGTAGTAATGGCCTCTTTCAATTGCATGGTAGTAACTCCCTTACCAAGCAATACCAATTCATCGTAAGGTAGATATGGGGGAGTAGTTTACATGTTTCATTTTCTTTTTCCTCTCATGAGATGTCATTTACGCAACAGATAGAGAGTAAGGAGTAATCAACTCATCTTTTTCCTTACATGAATTTGACGTAATGTTCACGTATCTGAAATAAATAGCACTCTACAATATACAATACAATATACAATGATAAAAGATAGATGCTGTGAAAAAAAACCGAATACTTGGATAGAGTTGATGCAATTTCGCTTCAAAAAGAAAGAAAATATGTGCCTTATACCGCGTACACTCATTTAAGCAAACTCGGCAAGTCTTGTCAACTACCTATTGGCATAAATTCTGCAAGAGCCAAAAAGACAGACGTTGTTGTTTGCAAATCAAGATTCAATCTAAATTATTTGCAAATAATCGAGTTAAAATGGTGCTGACTATTTTCATTGTATCGACCTTTCAATTAGCGCCATGACTTTTTGTTCTTGAAGAGAGTAAGAAACCGTGTGTGTTTGTTTCCTTTTCCCCACTAAAGCCAAGATTCGTCAGGAATGGGAGGTGAACGGATGATAATTCAATCTTGGCACCAAGAACAAGAAAAGACGTGTAATTCAGTTAAACAGGACCTCCAAAAGAAAAGACAAAATGAAAGTACGATTTTGAAGGATTCTGTCATAATGAACTCTGTACGTGATTGGTAATCGTTAGGTGACGATTTTGGCGAGGATATCAAGTGTGACTATTCCGAATCTAATTACGAAAGAAAATAAATGCTTGGAATTGGGCCTTATCTGGTGTACATAATTATTTTGATAGTATTTGATGGAAAGTGGAAGAGTCTAAATAGCAATATCTTCTCACATAGTGCGACTGTATTGAAAATCGTGGTCTTCTCTACTGTGTATAGTTTTGAATAGAATATAATCATGTCTCAAATAATTCTCAGAGAGAGTTTCTTCAAAATCCATTCAATGAAACCGTAAGGAATACATTCCATCCGGTTATACGTTAAAGAAATTACAAAGAATACCAACTCTCACATATAGCTGAAAACTTGGGACTTCTTATGAAGATCAGGGATAGCGTAGTCTGGTAATGACTTATTCCATATGTAGGCGTCGATTAATTTAGATAAGATGGCATTTATCATGGTTTATTCGTGGTAATTACTTGTTTTGCTGGCTAGGCTGGTAAAGTATTTATAGGATATTTATTGAAAAAAAATATCCCTCCGATGACATACCTGATCCGATGTCTGGCGATCTGAAAGGAAAGTAACCAAGGTTCTTTCAAGTCTATCAAGATCAATATGAATGCACTCAATTCAAACATAACTGAATCGTTGATTTTACATTCCGTGCAACTATATCATTCTCATCATTATCATCAATCTTTTAGTGTCAATAATCCAAGTCACTCCAAATCGTTTATTTTCACGATGATAAAAGACGACTTCACATTACAAAATCCCTCAATCGAGCTTGGGTCGTTCCATCTTTCAAATTTATCTTTGAATTATGTTTTTTAGAAACAAATTAGATTGCAAAGTGATGAAAACGGATGGAAGAAAAAAAACTTTTTTTTTTTTTGTTCAGGATTTATTATTTGCTTCAGTGTTAAAAAGTAAAAAAATTCCTGCATCAGACTAGGAGGTATGGTGGTCAAAAGTTTTTCAAAAGGCTCGCCCTGATACTTTTTTCTCTGTCAACCACCGTGTCAGGCCATTGACAAATACAACGTCTTTGTGCTTTTTTAAAGAAAATCAGCGCAAAACGAACATGACACGCATCAACTGGATTCGAAACTCAGTTCTCCTATTTCATTTTGTTTACAGGTCTGTGTGTAAAGCTCTACCCTGCCTTTTGCCACTTTCTTTCCTTTTATCTTTATTTGTCATTATTTCTTTCTACTTGAATTGTTCTCTAAGACTTCTTCTACAGATTCTCTTTGCTGCATTTATTATTCCTTTACCTTTTGACGTTTTTTCTCATTATTCGTTCCCTCTCATTTTCTCTCTTCTAACTTTTTCTCTCTTTTTACTTGATTGTAAGTTTTAAAACTTCCTTTTCATATTTCATTCTTTATCTTCTTTTTTTTCTATTTCTTGTTTTTTCTATTGTCTTTCTTTTTCTTATTCCTTTCTTTCATTCTTTCTTACTATTTTGTGCCTTCTTTTTATTCAATTTTAAACTTGTGCAACTGATAAATAGTCAACAGCCCTTGTTTAAGTCTTGCATAGAGCTACCTCCATGAAATGTTAAAATGTTCTGAGATTTTTCTATTCTGTAAGTTGCTCAAACACGAGAATCCTTCGTTTCTTACAGACAACGATAGGTCACATGACCGGAATCTCCTTCGTAGTGCAATAGAGATGTGAACTCTACAAAAAAAAGATCTGAGTATCCTTCGTTTGTGAGCCAGAGGCAAAATCGAACCCGTAAATTGATATCTATCCAGCTAAGTCAAGCACAATTCTACCAGATTGGGTCTCAAAGTAAGAAGGTTTCCTCAAGCTGAATTGTCCAATATTCGCTGTTTTTAAGTAACTTCACGAAGTGTTTGAAAAGCACACGTCTCTCCAGACACAAAAAAGAGACGTTAGGATACACTAACAAAAAAGTCAGTATGATCCCTTTCCAATACCTCAAGATTATCAAATTCATTTATATCAGAAACGTTTATTGCTTGTCTTTTCGACGTGTTCAGAAATATAGAAATCCGATTTTCTGATGAAACATTTCAACAGCTATCATTTGATTATCACTTCTACTCCATCTTATCTGTGTAGCTCTCTATTATTAATACTGATAGCAGATCTTTTTCTGAACAAAAAAATATCCTGTAAATTATTTTATAACGGATTTTCAGGTAGTGAAACAAAAACAGTTCTGAAAAATGAAGAGGAGGGTTACGTTCAGTTGAGTTTTGAACTCGAGGCTTCCATGGCCAAAAAGCTAGTAGCAATGTCTATGTAAAACCAGCTCATAAGATATATGCCCAAGTGCCAAAAACGTTAAGTTTTATGCGTTGATTCTCTAGCAGCAGAAAAGTATATTGACCAAGAGTATAATGATGAAAAGAAAAATGCAATTGAGTAAAGCTATTTATGAATTAATAGCAGATGCAGCCCTTATGTAATAAACGATATATTTTTGCAACACTTATTGGTCAATTTCAACCAATAAATTGTTGCATTCAGATCGATTTTTGAACTGTATAACTTTTCCTGGGCAAATTAAGAAAATCAGCAAGCAATTAAGTGAAATCAGTTAAGTGCAATGAAACAGGAATTAGCACTGACCAATATCAAAAACTCGATTCAGTAAATTTTGAGAAAAAGAATATAACTGAATGAGGACTGAAAAGAGTCAGAATTTAAACTAACTATTAAAAGTCCCAATTTTCACTCGATGATCCTCGAAACCACTGAAGAAGTTACTGTATGCATGTAATTACTCATGTTTATTCATTCAATGGCAAAATTATTGCTTTTATTATTAGTGATAGTCCAAATGGTGAACAGAAATGCAATTTAAGATTGATTAACGACTGTTGTGAATACTGAGAATAATCAAGTTCTTGGAATTATATTCAGAAGAATTGTGAGGCCTTCAAATCTACAATTGTTTCATCTGGTTGGCAGGAGGATTGGTTCCAAAAACGAACTAATAAATCACTTATGTACACATCTTCCCAGCTCCAGTGTCCTTCTCCCGATATTGTTAAATATTCTCTTCCTCTTCGACGTCCATTGTCTCTTGATCAATTAACTAATCGATGTATAAATATTTATTTCTGCTTCTTTATATCAATCTTAACATTCATTCTGTCCTGGTCTATCCAAACGCATATTTCATTTTCTGACTCCCTTTACGAACATACATAATACTTATATGTATCCATGTGTGTGTGAGTGTGTCCTTGTATGTGTGAGTGTGTCCATGTGTCCATGTGTGTGTGTGTGTGTGTGTGTGTGTGTGTGTGTGTGTGTGTGTGTGTATGAGTGTGGTGCCATGTTTAAATTGGGTTGCTGACGATTACTACTGTAATGAATTAGATCCATTCTAAGTGGCCCATCATCGTGGCCTTGTGTCAAAATAAACGAAACTTTGTTATTATCAAGTTGGATGGACCAGAGTTAGTTGAAACCCGTTTCGCTTGGATGACGGTAAAATTTTAGGAATGTTTAGAATGCAAATCTTCAAAGTTTCAATGATATCTCTTTTGAATGTCTCGTTGAAATCTAAAACATTGGTTTTGCTCATAATTTTTGAACATTGGAAAGTAATATGCCAACATCACCCTGCAATAAGGGAAAGTTAGAAAACTGATCGAGCAAATTAAACATACTGCTATCAGGTACGGATATCATGAATGTATTGTTATGATTTAAAATATAACTTTTCGAAAGATAAAAGCATCAACAATGAAAGAAAATTTCTTCATCGGTGTTATTCTTTTCCTTCTCGTTTCTCTTGATCCAGTCTGCTTCCCCACTTTCTTTTTTTCTCGGATTACCTTTCAACATGTTTGAAGTTTGTTTTGTCATTTTGTAGACTTGTCGTTTTTCCTCTGTCGTAACTGCATACAATCGCAGCGTACTGAATCACCAAATTAAAAAAAAAACATGTTTCTCCGTGCACTCTATTTGAGAGAAAAATCCCAGACAGAAAAATTCTGGATATGTGATAGTTATATACTGGTTATTGCCATTTTTCTTAAACCTAATCTGCACTACCACCGATCAGACACAAACTAGGCGTTCGACCTTCAAAGTGAAGAAGTCACTTATCATGATTGAAAACTTTTTCATGCAAACCCTTTCACGTTAACTACACGTATGACTCAAGCGTAACTGAAAAATGGTCCAAATTACAGTGATGGAAACAAAACTTGGGGCACATGATCAACCCCCCCCTGTAACAAGTGAGGCTAGTCTCCTATGTTCTATTTCAGTATTTAGAGGGCATATAAACTGCAGTGGTATAATGTTTAGCAATCTTGTGATATTAACCATGGCTACTGTGATGAGGAAGATCGTCATTGGATGACCAGCTACGGTGATCATGAATCAAACTAAGCTAAACTTTGTAAATATAAAGTATAATCTCTTTCGGTATTTACAGTATTCGAGGATGTCTTAGAAATTTCACATTTTAACATGTATATATCGAGAGATTCAGAATCAATTGATGGCTGATGTGATTTGGTAATGCATTCTCATAATAGCATTCACAGTTCAAATCTAAGTAGAATCATCATAGCCCATTCAAAAAGATAGGGCTTCCCTATGATCTGCCATGTTTGTCACTCTTCAGGGTTATGATAACATTTTAAAATTGCCAAGTTATCTTTTGCAGACCAAAATATTGCCAATGATATCAAATGATCCGTCTTGTGGGTCGCTGTGTCTGGTAGCCTTGACACATGTCCTCTCCATTGACATTCACATCATCTCATTCATTTATCCAGTCAGTAATATATTGTGCTTTTGTGATATTTCCATGTGATTATTAGAATTTCTAAATTAGAATTGTGGTGGGGTATGCTTTTTAGTTATAAAGTCGGTTTATTCGCTAATTTCTAGGTCCCAGCTCCGAGGCAGAGTATAACCTTCCTTTGGGACCAATGCAATCTTTTCGTTTCTGATGGTTGAGTAAGCTTAGCCGATAGCTTGTTAACATTGGCGTTTCATGTTGTGTAAACTTTCCACTTTACAAAAATAAATCATTTCAATGCATAATTCCATTTTTCATCATCATCATCATCATCGTCGTCGTTGTCGTCGTCGTCGTCGTCGTCATCGTCATCATTATCATCAGTAGCAGCAACAGACTTCAAAGGCCATACACCTTCCTCAAGGATTGCCAAGCCTTTTATCTCAGTCCTTTTTTATGTTTATATATATATATATATATATATATATATATATATATATATATATATATATATATATATATATATATATATATATAGAGAGAGAGAGAGAGAGAGAGAGAGAGATAGATACAGAGAGAGAAAGAGAGAGAGAGAGATATAACTAAAAATATATGATTCAATTCCGTCTGGTCAATGGAAATTTATTCGTATGATATAATTTCCAACACACTCCAATGAGAGAATACGAGTTGTTTTTTTTGTCTACGATTCTCTCCTCGATCAATCTTCTCGTTTAGGGTTTATTCTTTATTTTGTGTTAAATGTTTTTAGTAGAATAATAAAATGAATTTCTTTACCAGCTTTTATTCTGTTCAATATACATGTTCACAGTTACAAACAATCAAATTAGTCGTGGGTTTTCGTAGGTCCCCTCCCCGAGTTTCTGCGCAAAATTTTATTGATTTGATGAAACGATAGTACTTGTTCTCAAATGCTGTTACCCAGTAGAGCCAATCAATCTCTACTTAAACGTATAACTTTGTAAAATATCATTGTCCCTTAAAAATCAGTACATTTAGCTAAAATCTGGAAAGCATTCTAAATATCTATCACTGCTCAATATATTGTCCTTCGACGAGATTAATGTTTGAATGAATACAGACGGTATACATGACGTCGCTAATACATTGCCCGGAAAAGCTAGACTCCATTTGATTTTGCTCCTGTCCTTGTATCAAGTTACACAAAAGCCGCTGTAGGGACACACAGACACATAGACACACAGACACAGACAGAAAGATAGACAGACAGACACACACTCACACACACACACACTCACACACATATACGTATATATATGTTAGGAGAGAGATGCGAAAGTCGGGGAGAAGTTGTTTTGAGCTACGTTGGTATATAAAAAATCTCCCAGCTTTATTCTGGCAAGAGAGGCTATTATTTCACGCGATAGATATTTATTTTTCAACATGATATTCTTCTGCACCCTTGCACATGAACCAACACTTCTCCATCATTAACCTTATACGAACATTGTACTGTCCAAACTATGTAAAAATCCAGTTATTAGCTTCATTTCAAGCTACGAGGATTTTATTTCTTACATATTCACTATTCAACTGATATGAATAAGTGTAGTACCTATCATTTCAATTGTTGTTATTGTTTAAGTCGGTTAGTGTAATTTAGAGATTGACCCTAAAGTGGAAAACCATACTACGTCGACTGGATAGGATCTTGCACAACATCACATGGAGTGACCAGAAGACAAGACAGTACATTAAAGGAAATACAGGAATCAGATATATCATAAGAAACAATTGAATAACTGAAATAGCAATGGTTTGGCCATATTGCAAGAATGTCAGATACCCAATAGACGTCATGACTCACAGCATAGATCCCATGAATTATTATACGAAAATTCACTCGGCAAAACAAGATATGACGTGACAATTCAGACAAATACAAAAAGAATTGACCCAGTGACACTTATGATAGTTTTTTCGGGCAAAGAGAAGGTCTATCCAAATGACAGACGTAGAAAGGATGACGATGATACAAAAGTAAGCAGCGAAATTTGTGACAACTTTTAATTATATACACATCTACCACCATTATTAGTTAGTTTGATATATATTACTTAAAATAATGTTTTTCGACACGCTGTTATCCTTAATTAACAAATGAGCATGCCTCTGCCAGGAATTAGACATTTTCACGCATAGATCCTTAAGCATGGAATATTATCGGTTATATAGATTTTTATATAGAAGTTTAATTTCATAGATTAGCAGCCGTAAATATATGCTGAATAAATCTTTATGCAAATAGATAAATAAATAACAATTTCCATTATCACACAAAGATAGGTTGATAAATAGACAGTGATAGAGAGATAGAGAGATGCATGGATTGATAGGAAGAATGACATTCGTATTACGGAGGTTAGTGCGCTGATCTCACAGCTATTTATCATTGCTCAGTTGTCTAAAAATGCGATCATTTGCCAAAGTTGGGCTTGGATGAGAAATGTAATGGCAATCTATGATTTTATTGCATTTCTTAATTTTTATATATGGAAGTGAGCAACAAGTTCATGGGGGATGTTTTGGCCCAAATCTCATGGGCTTCACGGCATGTCGCTGTCTTCATGATTCGAACATAATCGGAAAATTTAAATGATTTATTATTACAAATAATTTAAGAAGGACTCCACTGAGGATTACTTATGAATGTACATTGGATTATACTATAATTCATGTTCCATGCTTCTCATTGATATCTTATTCCTTCTCATCCATACACAGGGGTGGGTCAATAAGGCCATTACACGCACACACGAACACACACACACACACACACACACACACACACACATATATATATATATATATATATATATTTGGGATATTTTCTGAACTAGATTTTGCAAGCCATTCCTATGCAGACCAGCTTAGGACTTGAGGAGACTACGAAGACCTTTTTTGGTGTCTGTTTGTGAAACAAAGCTGTCATATACATATACATACATTTATATTCTATTCGAATTTGACCTATCATGTGCAGAAATCTAAAAGACATTGAATTGAAACTCAAATATAGCAACATTTCTTCACTTATTTACAAAAAATAGAAATGGAGGATATGTGTATAAGTTGTTTGATAAATGCAACGTATTTCCATTCCATATACCTCAAATACTCCTAAAAAGAACTTCAATTCTCCCGTATATATCCCTCGGTACGGTACTGTTGGTATATTTTAGAATGGCAAGAACTACACTGCAGTGGAAGATTTTAAATTTAGTTTTAAAAAAAATTGGAAAATATAGAAGTCATATACTTATTATATATTAAACGAATGTATAAACATAGACTCCAAAGGACTTTCAAACATCAGCCAATCGATACAAAGAACGGATTACAAATTCCTGAATACCTTAACATAACTGACATATGGAAATCGGTATGTATCTGTATAGATTGAAATAGATATGCTTAAAAGCATATAAAAATATGTGTCTATGTATGTCGATAATCTTGGCTATATGTATATATATATGACGGTAAGTAATTTTGCAGTGATATAAAATGAAAAGTGCAAAACAGGCACTAATTAAATCTAAAAAACGAAATCGAAACACACTACTATATAAAATGTGACTTCAAGTGTGTCAGTGTGTATCTTTGATATTTTAACAACAATGTGAACATAACTATTTAAGTATGTACCATTTTGAATATACCAGTTCACATTAAAATGAGTATACAATAAGAAACGCTTATACGTCAATCAATCTATTTATCTTTCCCCAACTCTCTCTCTCTCTCTCTCTCTCTCTCCCTCTTTCTTTACATATGTATGCCAATATTTCAATGTAAATTTCCTCAGCCTGTCGCCCAAGAATGATACCTATTGCATTGCATTAGCAGGCGCATCGTTGAACTAATATTCTAAAAGATGAAATGTCTGTCACCATCAATTATAATGCTGATCGGTAGGACTTTGTTTTGTATGATTCAACCCTGACAAAAGTCTTCAGGGCTTTTTTTCTTGTTTCTCTCTCACTAACTATTCCAATCCAGCTCTTAACATTTGAACAATCCATACGCAATCCTGAATAATCTAATTTGTATAATTACATGTATACATATAATTATTTAATGATAATAATAATAATAATAATAATAATAATAATAATAATAATAATAATAATAATTATAATAATAATAATAATATAAATAATAATAATAACGATGATAATGATAATTATAATAATAATAGTAATATATATGTGTGTGTGTGTGTATATAAATGTGTGTGTGTATATATTTATATATATATATATATATATATATATATATATATATATGTGTATGTGTGTTTATATGTGTGAGTGCGAGTGGGTTTTTGCTGTGATGCTTGGTGTATTTTGTATTCTTTATTTTATCTTCCTAATCAGTTAGGAGAACAAAGAACGAACCATAACTTGTGCCAATAATTGATGAATTTCTTCGAAGCTTCCACGTCGATAACAATTTTAAACCACCACAAAAATGTCCCCAACTCCAGATCAGCCATTGGTAGAAAAAAATATTCTTCGTTTACGCAACAATGATGTTTTAAATTCATCCTTGAATGCACCACAAGGCAATTTCAAATGGCGGTTGTTCTGATTGCAATCAGCGCTTATTCAAATGCTTTATTTTTTATAAATGTATCCAACAATGTTATGAAATTACTTCGAAATTTTGAACCCCGAAATTTAAAAGAAGTTCTCTAGAAATTTTCAGTTAATGGTTTGATGCTCTCGATAATAACTTCTCTCTGATTAGGCTCAATTTAAAAAAAACGTTTTTCTTTTCGTTTCAAATACGTTTTTGTTATCACTGCGTTATTTTGACAAGTTGTAAAAATATAAACTCATTGATGATGCAGACGTCAAAAATCATCAGATAAAATTAGGTTGAAACTCATGAATTTATTCAAATAAACAAGCACCTTTTTAGAAATGCTCAGTAAATTGTTCAATCTTTTCGCATCTACTAAATCCGTAATGTCCATCTCTCTCTCTATATATAGTATAAATATGATGAGGCGGGTTTCCCTCCAGGAACATCGTTAGCATAGTATTCAAGCGTATAGTCGTGTATAGACTTGTTCCAGGTGAACGAATATTCGATTCTAGTACCGCAATAATTCTTTTTTTATTTATAGTATTTGAAAATATGTACTTTTTAACATGTTAACTTTCATTACCAATGGAATTCAACCAAAGCTTTTCCATGGATCAAAACGATCAAGTATTGAAAATCCAATACTAAAATTTA
Organism: Thysanoteuthis rhombus; assembly: GCA_963457665.1. Classification (NCBI taxonomy): domain Eukaryota; kingdom Metazoa; phylum Mollusca; class Cephalopoda; order Oegopsida; family Thysanoteuthidae; genus Thysanoteuthis; species Thysanoteuthis major. The sequence goes on from OY735206.1 coordinate 43,785,922, forward strand.
GCAAATAGTCTTGTCATGTCACACTGTTAATTTATTATTAATATCGATAAAACTTAGTTTGGTACTAAACGAAGTTATCAGTATGGACAGGCAGTGGGAATCAAACTCAGCACAGTATTTACGACACTTGATACTCACTTTCTTGAAATTTTTCCCATGTTGTCAGTTTTGCAATTAAATTATCGAGTCATGATTTAACCAACGACAAAGAACTGAATAAGATTGACTGCAAAAACGCCTATATTTATTTCATTCGTGGATGAAAACAATATACTGTAGGTCATGAATAAAGAATAAAGAAAGCAAAACTATGGGATTCAGAACGTATTGATATACTGGAAAATATGGAAATCGAATACGAAACATTGCAAATGATTTTCCACCCGTCTATTTACTCAATGTTATTCGTAGTTAACATTTTACATGTGATTTTAGAAGTCACTCTCAATTTTGAAAAAAAAAAGAAGAAAAAACATCTCGATTGACATCAATGTACTCTCATACATAAAACTATAATTCCGAATAATGCAAACGCTGGACTCTCGGATTTGAATAAAACTATAAGCAAAAGTATTGAAGTGGCATCCCCCATTCAACACGGAAAGTTATTTTGCTCGAAGACGGACCAAATAAAATAAATCCCTACTCAAAAGCCATGAAAAATAATTAGACCCGACTTGCAGTCGTTACAATTGCTTAACTAACAATGGTATGTTAAGTCCCAGGTTAAAAAAAAGTTTTGTCGTATGGATAAAATCATCAGAATAGAGTTTGAATTATATTTTCTGTATCTCCCTAAACGTAAAATCCGTCATAGAAAAGATATCATACATCCCTATATATGTTTTTAATCTCCTTATTGCTTTTTTTATACGTAGTCATTTATTTTTATATAGTCATTTATTTATATTATATATGAATTGAATTTCTTACTTATCTGTTTACTGAATAGTTATCGTTAAAACACGAGTTTAAACAGTCTAAATATGATAATAAAAAAGAGTAAAAACAGTAATTCTGGATAAATTTTGTATAGAATGAATGTATTTTCAAACAAATTAATCTGATATGCAACATCTTTCAAGTGTTTTCTCCAGATGATATATCAAAAATTATTCCATCTCCCTTTCTATCCAGGAGTTTCCTCGAATTTCTTTGCATATAGTGTTAAAAAAAAACTCTGATCAATGTTACTGAGGACGTGCATTCTCAAAGTCAATACATTAAAACTTTTCCTAAACTATGTTCGATTTCGATACCAAAAACCATGGTTACTTGCATGGAACCTATCACAAATCCTGCTACTAATGCAGACATCTGCATAGCATCAACATGATAAACATCTTTGCCAAAGTTACAAAGGTTATCAAACAATTCAATATTGATGCAATTTTAATATCATTCACATAACGATGATATTTGACATGATTCAGCAGCCTGTTTTTTCATTGTAGAAAGAAAAGTAACGTAAAAATGACATTTATCATATCAAAAGGAAACATCAGATAAAATGTTTATGTTCTTCTGCCTTTTTTTGTCCATGAATTTTTCAAAAAGTTAGAAGAACTAATTTTTCATATTACATTGGATTAAATTTTGGATTTTTATCAACTTCCCAACGAAGTCCGCATCTCTCTCTTTTTTTTTTACGATAACAACCACAACCCTTGCATACTTTTCCATGCTTGGAGTTGACTCCTCTAATTTTTTAGAGAAAACTTTTTTCAAAACTGCTTGTCCGTCCAGTCACATCAAACAAAACCGATTTATAAGATGAATACTTTTCAAATGTCATTTGGAACTCCTTGAATAGTGGGTGGATCTCTTACAGACGGAGCAAAAGTGACAAGTCTTACATATCTACAAATATTCATGTTAGAAATATGCAATGGAATACGAAATTCATTATATTTCCTGCGATTAGATATACGTAAAGATATAATTGGTCATTCTTGATGTTTTTGAGTTCTTAGCACCAGAAGTATCAACCCAGAATTTATGTTACTTATAACGAGAATAAGAAGTGAAGATATCTACATTGAAAAAAAAAATTCTTCAGCGTTAGTCAAATGTGCTAACGATAAAATCTGTTCTTGAAACTTCAGAATCATCTTCAACAGTGGCTGATGATCCAAGGACAACCGTTTAAGCACCTTCTGAGAACATAAAGATTCGAAAATGGCCTTATCACGCCATGTCAATGCAACAGAGGATTTCAAAAATATTATAAAACTTGGTCTTATACGAACTTGATGTAATTTTCTATGACAATTTTAGACCCTGCAACTGGCAACAAAATGTATGTAAGAATTAGCGAATTGGAATATGAAATTTGGCAAAATCTTCCGAATTTGCATGATATTTCTCGGAAAGATAATCATTTCTCTCTCAGCAGTTTGGAGTTGATATCCGTAATGGAACATTTTATAATAGGAAAGCTATAATTAGCGCTTTTATTGGATCCCTGACCACTCAATCAAAGAGAATTGATAGTGATGTCATATTGTTATTATAGGATCGTCACGAAAAAGTTTACTGTTTCAAAAAGGTCATATATCGATGAGGTATTCACTGTGCTAGTTGTTTATATCATCCTCAATCTAACAATTTAAAAGGCAACATTGAGTAGCCGTTCAAAAATCAGTGCAGCATGTGATAGAAAAATCAAATTTCCTAGGAAACAATTATTATGATGAATCCAATAGAAGAAGAATGTGAATCATTCATGGGCAAAACATCATTATACCATAACTTAGAGCATTTTCATCAAGATATACTTATATATATGACCGTCACGTATGGCAGGGATAAAACTCAGAGCACTGTAACTGAACATCTTCGCACTTACAGCCGCCTCTGTAGCTACATTGGATTAGTTTGCTCATCATAACATTGATGACCCTCAAATTCCAAGAGAAGATATAGATATAGAAAGTCAAAGGGAAGACTAAACTATTAAAGTATACGTCTAACTTTAAACAAAAGAGAATCAGACAACTCCAACAAAATATCAGTATCTTCAGTCAGAATATAGGCATGAAGTTCAAATCATTATCACAGGATGCTCTAAACTTATGGCTACGGGAAACACAAAGGTAAAATCGACAATCAAGACACTGAAATTACAATATTCCAAAGTAAATATTAAGTTCCTCTAACATTGCTGTATGGGAAACAAATGATCATGTCACAGAGCAGTATCAATTTACCAGATTCAGTTTCTTCTGCACCGCAAGAGCCTGATATATTTCCCTAAAATATATCGACAGAATGTTTACTCGTGTAATTTTTTTTCTCTTTTAGTTCTGAATGACAAAATCCTTTTCATAAATCTAAAAAGTAATTTTCCTATTCTTAGAATTTGATAACAAGACACTATTGACACCAAATAATTCATTCAATGTTCGTGATATTTGTCCGCAGTTTTCATATCTTGCATTCATTGGACGCTTTTTAATACACATCGATTACTATGAAATGAAAAAGCAATAGACGCTTTTTACAAACCGATTGGTTGTAGCCAGTGGGGTTGTGTACACATTTTATTAGGAACAACCTGTACATAATATAGGCCTGCAGTGTTTTCAGGACTAAGACAGGCGCTGCTGCGCGTGTGTTGGCCGGATAGAAGGGTGAAAGTAGCCGGTTGTTTCTGACGACGAAAGCAAAAATATCGAAAGCTCAAATTAGAGATGAGCTGCTCGGCCAAGTCAACAGGTCTGTGTGGTAAGAATAAACAAGATCGGCATTTCTAAGTTCGTCCAGTGTTTGTCAAGTCTGTTTTGTCAATAAAGTTTAGAGGATTCAAGTTTAGGGCTGTTTTCATGAGGTTCAAAGAGGCAAATAAAACGAGAGAAAGAGATGAAAGAAAGAAAACAATTCGACAAGAATAGACATGACTAAAGTATCAGAGAGAGAGAGAGAGAGAGAGAGAGAGAGAGAGAGAGGGGGGGACAGTGAGAGGGAGAATGATAAGATATATTGAATAGAAATGTATGTGGCTATAAATAATTTGGAAAAAAAATGATAGAAAGGGTATTTATAGTGAGTTGAGATAGTTAGATATAACCCTGTACTATGAGAAATTGAGGGCTAGATCTGAGTAAAAAGCAAAGATTTCGAATGCTGTCTTTTGAAACGTGTGCGTGCTAACCCTCGCTTGAAAAATCTTCCGAACCCCTCCTACTCTCATTTTTGCCCTGGCGTCATTAAACAAGGTTCAGTGTACATTAAGAAATGACAAAATAGGAAAAAGGGGGTCATAATGATGAGTGGAAAATAGATCAGTTAATGACTGAATCTATTCAAAATAAAACGTTTTTATCATTAAGAGAGAAATAGATTTAATATTCATGAAAGAAGAGGTGATATTGCATGAGCATGAAAACAGAATAGAGGAAAATGATTATGAAACCATGTGCCGTAGAGCAATAATCTGAGAGACTATTGTACTGTTGTGAGTTCGATCCTTACTAAATTCATTGCACAGATTTGGCTTAGCTAAGTAAATTTGCCTGATTCATGAAGGAACTTGTTATGCTTTCCCTTCCTAAAAAGCAAAACCTTCGAAATTTTCTTCTTCCAGCATTTGAAGCGTTTGTAAGATTTTAAAAGAGTCATCATAGTATGGGAATATTTTGTCAGAGTAGGCAAAATGGATTTTCAGGAGTTGGACGTGTTGTTTGAAGTAAATAAACTTTGGCCTAACCGTTGAATTTACTAACATACGATATCGTTAATTATTTGAATTTTGTAACCCCAATTCTTCCATTAAAACTATCGAAATATCTCACTTCAATCATTTTCCTATAGATTATAACATAAATTAGCATGCAGGTTATGCATTGAAGTCCAGTTATGATGGGGAATGAGGTATATATTTATATATATATATATCATATATATGTCATCTTATCAGTCATATGCTCGGGATAAAAATCTAAAATTTATAAAAAGAAAAGGCTATTTTGATTAGATCATGTTGATTTACGTTGAATTTTCTCTGAACTTCTGTTTTTAAGCCGGGACTGGCATGTTCATCGTGAAATCTGTTGACGATATCTTGAATCAAATCAAATTTATCCTTCAGATTCAAGAATGTCATTGTTCTAAACACAATTCCATTGTTGAAACCCTAATCAATTTTTTAAAATCCGTGATAATAAATAAAATACATAATTATAACTATAAGGATGATTGTAAAATATTTAGTGAGATTGAACTGAGGGGCTCAAAACCGATACTTTTAGCCTATATGCGCATTCAAAACCCGTCAGAATGCACTTTGGGAATCGTATTATCTATTTGATACCATGCCATGAAAAGCTAGGAAAAAAATCTTTAGATAACCTGGAAATTTCTACCAGGGGCTACTCAGTAATCGGATTTGTAAAAGTAAGAAAACGCCGGGACTCAATTGGTCTTCCTGAAGCTAGGAAAGAAGGGTGAGGTTAATGTGGGTCAATATTTAAATAAGCCGGTTTGAATCCCTTTTCCTTCCATTAGGGCCGATGTCAAGTACACAACTCAGCTCATCCAAGTCCTGAAATAACTTCTCTATAAGCACTCAGCCTCCCTGGCCACTTTTTTTTCGGCATGTCAATCTCTGGAGCAGTCATTCGTTATGTATGACTTTATTATATTCCAATGGAAAACATTGTTAGTACAATGGATCTGGAAAGGGAGAAAACGCGTTTTGATTGGATGGATTCTGGGCTCAACTCCATAAGCGCTTAAATACACTCTGATGTTGGCGCCAATCACGAACAGAAGTGTTGCAAACTGCCCCACCAATCTTTTGTGAATGTTGCCCTTTCTCTTACTGTTGGCGCTGATGGTCATTGATAAATAAAAAAAGCGAGCCTAATCGATGGTTGTCCTCACAGCATTTCCATAAAAAGTAAAATGGGTATGGTTGCAATGGAAAGTGGAAGATGCACGGATAGAATTATGTTGTGGGGAGATTCAACATAAATATAGATATAATTTGCGATCATTTTTTAGTTCAAAATGCTGAATTGCGTCCACTTAATTTTCAAATATGATTTCAAATCTGGGCATACTGCTGTTCAAGCTGTTGATAACGTCAACAAAGCATCAGTAGTGAGCTCTGCTCTGCAGCAAACTATTTAACACCGGGTCAATATGTTTAGGCTTTCAATACCGAACCTCATTTGAGACCCAATAGATATGTTAATCAACAGCAGTGACTGACGATACACGAAAAACGGCAGCAGCACTTTTTTGAGAATTCGAAATTTTAATACGAACCGTTTATCATTTCGGTCTGATGTGTAAGGTGAAACGTTAGGAAAATAGATCTCTTGGCTGACTGCGTCTAATGCTTATAGAATAGGGATAGAGCGATTTCTAGCATTTTCCATATCTATAAGACATTTTCCCTACATATTCTGATCATTTCAAATTTTTTGACCTCCCTATCAGCAATGAGAGATTCAGTAATATGGAAGGAATGATTCATGCTTTCACTTGATTCGTTTACAGTAAACCTTAAAAAAAAAAAGGAGACACTGTCTCATCATTAGGACATTGCTGGGGGGAAATTATTGATTCAAATGGGCCATATTCTGATTAAATGTTTATCGTGTAACATTTTTATATCATCTTAATATTCAAAAAACAGCCTCTCATATTTATCCATCTGATATATATCAAATGCATGTAATGTTGATATAATCTATTACTTTTGCAATAAAACATTTTCAGAATGAATTCAGCAATAAGCCCTCTGAAATAAATTTATTCCTGAGACATGATATGAATTACGGAGTTTTATCAGTTACAACTCTGAATTAATTCAGTTTGGGGTTACCTTTCTGAGACCTGACAAACAGGGAGTTATTATCAGTGTGTTTTGACTTAATCTTATCTAAATATGAACTCGAATCCTTTTTAAACATGGCAACGCAGACAATAGCAAGTTGGTTTTATACAAAAATTATTACCAGTTCACCCGGTGCCTCCACCACTTTATTGCTTTGAAATACGCTGTCCTAGAGTCAATTTCCCATGAACCAAACTTACTGCAACGAGAAAGAAAAGTGCTACTCTACAACCACGGCTTGCAAGTAGAGAAAAAAGGAAAGCTAACGAAATTAAATACGCATTGCTGTCAGAAAAAAGCCATGACCAGTTGATAAAGTCATATATAACGGATAATGCTGCTGTTGGAGACGACACTCAATCAGTAGGTTTTGATCAAATGTCATCTAGCTTCCATATGCTCTAAAAATCATTAATCTCCTCTGGTCTGTACTACAGCCATTCCAACCTCCATTTTATCCAAAAGTCTGTTCTTCAAAAACATCTATTGAGGATTATTATGATGATGATAGAATTAGTATTATACTATAAACTACTCATTTCTCAGATATTCTCATACAGAGAGTATAATATTTACATATTAAACTTTATTATTCAGTGTTTCGAAATATTTTGGGATACTTTGTCTTCTGTAGTTCATGTCGCGAACAGAAACTTGCCGAAAGCAAAACATTAACAATGATAAAATCGCGTGTGAATATGGGCCTAAAGAATAATAAATAAAATCAGAAAGAAAGAGCCATGAAACCGGCGTAGATTCTGTATTTAAGCAGAATCACTGAAGTATCAAGAGATTTACAAAAGCCACAGAAACGTATAGTCCACACAGTTATTTGGAAGAATAAGAAAAATTTACTTTATTTATCTTGTTCTATCGGTATCCGATAAATAATACCTTTTATAATTCCCAGACTGGCAAAAACTGACCAAGATCATGACTTCTCCGCCTCAATTTGAATGGAAGCTTTTTACACATTCACTCAACGAAACCTATCATAGTACTTAGTTCTTCTTTTAGACTTATAACTCACATGACCTTTCGGGGTCCCCCCCTACTTCCGGGTTGCTGAATGACCGAACTCATATAACTAACAAATTTGCTTTTCCACCGCCATTTTGAATGAGGAAAGTTCTAGAAACAGTCCATTCGATTGTTGCCATCATCTCTTGTTTAGTTTGGTATGACGGTTCCCATAACATATTCATGACATTTCATATAGATGCAGTCAATAGTCAATCTTTGTGTTATGTCACTGGGGCGTTCTCTCTCTCTCTCTCTCTCTCTCTATATATATATATATATATATATATATATATATGCATAAAAATCTTTGATATCTCTCTTCTAATAATATGTATTTGAGAATGATTGTAATATCTAAGAGCTGAAGTACACAATACATCTATTTGTGGCTCGTCGATTGTCAATTTTTTGCTCTCTACAGAGAGACCCAATGATAAAATATTTCGTCAGAATAAAACTAGTTGAACTACAAAAGCGAATAGGATATTGACATGAGCTTGCACAAAACCCCTAATGTCATTCAATATTGACAGTTCCTCAAATTCCTAGAAAAATCACAGACATGAGAAATTAGTAAAGACAATGAAATCAACATTTTACGATATATACATATTTTACTGCCAAGCATACTATTTGCAAAGGAGTATATTCTTATCAAACCAGTCGAAAACAACAACAAAAACAGCATCAACAAATTAAACAAGAAAATAAAAGCCTGTTCAATTGATGTCACCACTGCATTGGAACGAAAGAGCAAGAACCAATAATTAAATCTAAAATAAAACCGAAAGCACAGGAACTCCAACCCACTGAAAACAACGAGAAAGAAATTTGAGATGACCAAACCGAATGAAACAATCCAAAAGGAGCAAATAGAAGACAAAACAGAAAATACACGACAGCAATCATTGCAACAAATTTTGAGAAAGGTCAGGGCATCCGAGCTACGGACGAAGGTTTCAGTATTGGGCCGAAACAAATGGCTAGTTTACTCGAGGAAAATGAAGACCTAACAACAGATGGATACAAGTTTGTCAAATATCCCAATGAATTTGACAAAGTAAACCCCATTTCCCCAGTCAGAGATTACAAAACAATGAACAAAATACGCAATATGCAAATAATCTTTTTAAAAATTCCCCAGACGTTTCACCTTGAGAGTTGAGTAAGGAAAATGGTAAGATCATAGCTAAGAAATTTATGCTTTAAGCAAGGTTAAGTCCTGGAAGATTGGAAAACTGCAATCATTATGCCTTTGTATAAAAAGCAAACCCCTGAAGGCCTCAACAACTGCAGACAGATAAGTCTATGAATATACAAACCATTTGCCAAGAAAGAAGAAAAAAACAAAAACAAAAACAAAAAAAACAGCGGGAAGCAAAATGCCACTCGCTGTTGCATTTATCGACTTCAATAAGGCCTTAGACTCGCTGGAAATTTCCATCGCTATCACTTTTCAATACGTACATTGTGCACTTCAAAGTACTGCAATATATATATATATATATATATATATATGAGGAGAGACAGAGGGGGGGGAAAGAGAGTCACTGCAACTCATTCATCTGGCTGTATGAAAACTTGGTAGCTTTTCAGCTCGAAGAAGGTGTAAGAGAAGGTGATACCAGCTCACCCACAGCCTGCCTCAAAATGATGTTCAGAAACGTAGACCAGGGACACAAAGGAACAAGAATAGGCGAATATCTGACCTTGTAATTGCAGACGACATCGCCCGTTTGTATTTTGTAGTGTTTTACAATGCGTGTAAGATTGTGTATACAGGAGAAAGGTTTCATGGATACCCAACCGTGATTTCATTTTGTCCTTTTGAGTTCAAATCCGATAAATACTAATAAAAAAAATGGATGAAATGATTGAAAGAAGTCAAAAAAAAAAAAAATTAGAGAAAAATTGTGAAAGAGAATTAGATTCAAATGACAAAGTGTTAAACAAAAATAATTATGAGATTCAATGACGAGAAAAAATTACTCTCACCATCTTTGGTAGTGGTAGCAGAAGGAGGAAGGAGAGGGGAAGAATATGAGCAAGTAGGTTTCTTTGGAGTCAATTGATTTTCATACTTGTTATTCATTATGATATTCTGCGAGTATTATTTTCAATAAAAATAGTATTTGGCTATTTTTGGCATTTAAGGGTCATTTTTGGACGTTCTTGATATACAAAAATGCTGATCTCTGAAAATAGTTTCATAACATCAATTAGCAGGTAAAATGAATTGATAGAAAGGAATTTCCTTTAATGTAGTCACAGCTTATTATAACATCGTACCTTTTTTTCTGCTTTTTCTGTGTTTAACATGACAAAGGACCGACTGACAGACCGAATAACTGACGAAACATAACAGCCATCGAGTAAATCATTCTGGAACGTCCGATAGCACTGTCAAAATTATCCAAAAATCAAAAAAAGACCCACCTAAAATTTTTGAGGGAATAAAATAGAATCATTTAAAAAAAAATCTATCTTTTTTCTTTAAAAAGAGCTTTTAAAATCCTTCTGCGCCAACCCACAATCTTCACGAGACTCCTAAATTTATCAAAAAAAAAAAACCCCAAAAAAAAATTAAGATAACTGTCAACATCTTGACGTGCTAAATAGGGAGGGGTGTATGCATGTTACAACAGCTATTTTCCTCCATTTGAAAATGCGTGCTAGAAAATAAGTAAGAGCCCGTGCATGCATGGGTGTACGTCTCTGCTACTATTGCTTTTATTCAATTTTTAAAAGGTAATACTAAAAACCTCTCAAAAGATAACTTTTGCAAGATGAGGAAAAAATCAAAAGATATCTTACTAGCTGTACTAGTGTGCGTTCTGCACCAAAAAGTGTGTCCAGTAGCTTAATAGATGAGATTAGAACTAAAAAAATTACGTTGATTTGAAGAAAATTACCTCTCCCCCCCCCAGGTCCGAAGGAAAAGGATTTCAGAATATTCACTGTGGAATGCACGAATGCGGTGAATTTGCACGGTTCTAGGCAAAGTAATATTGCAAGTAGCGTTAACACAAGATTGAAAAGAAAGGAACGTTAAAAAAAACTGCAAAAAACCATTAGAACGAACTGCTAGGAGTTGTCTACTCATGAGCACTCATGCGTATTTCCAAGGTTCTGGGACAAATGGAGTGTTACGTAGCAATGATTGAGGGTTTTCAAAAAAAAAAGTTTGTACAGCTGAAAATGATCAATTCTAAACGAAGGGAATAATCACGACCCCCCCACCCCTGGAGAATGTTTCTAACGGGTTGCTGATACGACTTTGCAAAGTTTCAGATCGAATGGTAAATCTGTATCCCTACGCTACAAGAATAACTGAGGGGAAACAGCCGCATATTTTGACATCTTACGTTTTGTTGACTTGATGCTTGTGGTTACGGCAATTCAATCCTGAGAGAGAAAAAGAGAAAGGAGAAAGGAAGAGATGGAGAAGAAATGAAAGAAGAGCAGAATGAAGGAAGGGATTGGGGAGGGAAAGGAAGATCAACGCTAGGATAAAAACGGAGAAAAAAATTAAAATCAAGAAGGAACAAAAATAGCGAAGGAGAGAAATGACCTCATGCCAGACTTAGCTTCACAAAGTTGATCATAATCGATAAATAGTAAGTAAAATGAGAGAGGGGATGAGATTAGGAGTGAAATGGCGGACAACAGGAAGAGAAAGAGAAGGAAATGGAAAAGAAAAATAGAAATTTTTTTTTAAAAGAAATAATTGATCGAGTGCATAATAACTAAAGGGAAAATATAGTTGTAAATCAAATAGAGGACAGTATTGCAAAGTTGCTGAGAATAAAAAAAGAAGTAAAACTGACTAATTTGTACTGATTACACCAGAGAAACGCGTCTCATTATCAAGCAGGAAGCCTGAGTAAAACCATGTTTTATCGAAAGCCACGAAACGAAACCATTTTAGCTCGGACCTGATAAGACACCATTATCAAAACCCAGAGATTGCGTCATCATCTCAAAAGAAAAGCAAAAAAAATAAATAAATGACATATGTTATAAAGTATTAGGCAGCGGTTGAAAACAACACTAATGAGATAAGAATAACACATTCGCTGTTATAAATCTTTTTTTAATCATTTTTCTTTCTTTCACATTTTGCAGTGATTTAAAGTCTGTATCATTACTTCGTCACCTTTTATAATTGTACAATTATTCACGTGGTATATGACGTCCATAGTATTTCACGGTTGCTATACAAAATGATTAATTATATGTCTTATTCTTGGGAAAAGTGGATTCATTTAACACATGATTAAAAACAGGGTACCACGTATTTCCTCGGGGTAATAGAAACTCTTTGCAGCATTCCTTGAGATGATTCCCCCAAACCATACTAAGGACAGCGAAGAATCAGAATAGAACATTCAGGTAACTTTGGATTTACTGACTATATCGCTGTTCCTGCTGAAAACCTTTAAATGCTAAACAAAGTAAATGAAGAAGACAAGAGTGTGAGTCTCCAACTCCAGCAAAAGAAATGTCATTTACAGCTACGCTTGTTGAGAGCAGGGACACAACGATTAAAATTGAAAACGCAGAGCTGAGGGAAGTAGACCATTACATCTACGTGAGTCAACAAAACTCCATGAAGTATCCAAAAGAAGGAATCAAGCAAAGAATCACACCAGGTTGGCTATGTCTCAGTAAAACAAGGTAAGCTCCAATCAACAAGAAACCCCGATAATCTTGAAAGGGAGTGTCTAACATCCAGGCACCCTTGTGATATTATGGAGTGGGAACACAGAACCTAACCAAAGGATTGGCAATCAAATTCAGAACGACGTAACGTGCACTGGAGAGAATCGTGCTCGACCTCATGTGGAGGCGAAACAATTTATAAGATAAAAGACAGGTGTCCAATACATACTAACCATAGTAAAGGGTTAGATATGTTTCAAGAATGGTGGACAATCGCTGGACTCATGAAGTGGATCCAAAGATCATAGGCGAAATTGTTATCGACAGAAAGCAAGATGGCGTGAAGAGCTAGATGATTTTAGAAAGTACTAGCTCTTTGTTTATGACAGAAATGTCAGGCTAGTTCTGGGGGATGTCAAACGAAGGTTGTTGAAAAGCTTCTGGTGTTGTTGTTGGTGCTGCTGCTGCTGCTGCTGCTGATGATGATGATGACTACAAACGAAAGAAAAATCTATATTTACCCACTTTTCAAATCAAAACAATGTGAAAATCCTGGCGTCAATGTTTTGTGCTGCACTTCAAATATTATTATTGTCCAAAATGGGATATATGTGAATTTGAATAAAATGGTTGCAAATGTGTGGAATAGAAGCGAACTTCACCAGATTCAACTTGCGATTGAACAAAGCCGAGAACAACATTTCTAGTACAATACAATGATTAAGATAATCACCAGAGCAATGCAGAGGATAAGTGCAATAATTGTGTACACAAGGAAAATTACAGTAACGGCTCGTAAGTAATCATAGCTCTGCAACGGTCGTCCTTATATAATTGACGAATGGAGATTAAACAGATAAACTTGTCGGAAAATTGCTGATGAACGTTTTGATACTCGTATCTATGAAGCATTTAATTGGGGTGTGTGGATTATTTCTACATTCATTTCATTTCAACGTGAGAACTTGGGAAAGAGTGGTCTTCTGGAGTGTAAAGGATTAAAAAAGAGTAGTTTATGCGAAATTCAAAGAATTATCGATATCAAATCCTAATATTTAATCCGATAACAGACGGAATGTCTATGCAAGTGCCTTTCTGTTGTCCAACCTAACTCCCTTTTACATTTCAAATACTGTGTGTTTTTTTTTTTGGAGACATTCATTTATTTCATAAGTAAATGTCTCCATAATATACTGTATAGATTGTGAGATTTGTCAGACAATGTCATTCACTCTAATGATCACATATATACTAACATCGTATAAAACAATGCAAGTTGCTTAAATAGATCCGTAGCTTGACACAAATGTTTACTTACGTGGAGTTAATTCAGAAACGATACATTAAAAAAAAGTAATTCTCTCGAAGTATTTGCATATTCATTTAATTGAAACAGGATTTCGTCTATGATCCATTTGATCATCATCATCATCATCATCATCATCATCATCATCATCATCATCCTTTCACCATCTGTAGTTGGGTAGAGACCTTTCCCAGGATTTGCCACACTTTTCTATTGTGGGCATCGTGAACCCAGTACTTTCTGGATTTGTCTTGCTCGTCTTTTTATCAAATACACTGCCAGCTTTGGTTGTGCATGTGATCTCTGGAGATCTAGAGTTGTGATGTCCATATGTTGTCCACCATTCTTGCAGCATAGCCAACCCACTGCCATTTGAGACTTTGAATCGATTCTATGATGTCCCAGCCTCATATCTTCTTCCATATGTACTGTGCTGTATTGTAATCTCTCAAAGCGAGGCCAAGCATAATTCTTCCGTGTGCACGTTGCATGGTATTCAATTAGCTGATACGTCTCTTGGTTAAGTTCTATGTTTCAGCTCCATGAGTGACTATTGGGAGGATGCATTGGTTGTACACCCTTCTTTTCAGGAATGATAGGATCTTGTTTTTGAAGGTTTAAGTTTTTCTGCCAAAGGCTTGCCATCCTCGGGTGATTCTTTGTTTGATATGTTCTCCTTTTGAGTTTCTTAGAGCGATTTGTTGTCCTAAGTAGATGTAGTGATCTACTTTTTTCCAGTTCTGTGTCCTCGATTTAGTGTTTTTCTCTCCGATGTGGTCATTGCACATATTTTCCGTACTGCTGAAGTTCATGTATGGGCCAACTTTCTTGCTTCCTTGATTTACTTCATCTAGCATTACTTGGAAGTTGTGTAGGTTCTCTGCGAAAAAGGCAGTGTCATTTGCAAATCTGATACTGGTCGAGTATTCACCGTCTATTTTGATTCCTGTACTCTACCAGAGTAGTCTTCCGGAGATCAAATTTGGTTGAGCTAGAATGACCTTGTCTTACTTCTTTCTGGAGCATAAAAAGGCTATAGGAGCTGCTCCGATTATATATATGACTCAGCACTTGGACATATGCTATATGTACACCTCGTAGAGTGATGGCCTACATGATCTTAGGGATTTTCACTGAGTCAAAGGCCTTTTTTGAGTCGTTGCCAAGTATCCTCCCTGTCGCCTTTGATAGCAAAGATATCAAATTTGCCTAAAAAAAATTGACATTTATGCATTTAACACAATTGTTTCCCTCCGCTTTCATTGCATGAATCTCTATTTCGAGTTCATCTACCGTTTAGGGTCTATATTATTTGCGAACCCCTCCTTTTTCATCGGTACATTGACTTTTTGGCTGGTCATAATGGCTGGACAATTGTTGAAATATTATTTTTCGAAATCACAACAATTTTTGAGGATTACAAATAAGCAATGGCCATTTTTGTATGATAGCAGTTCACTTTTTTCGGCCAGAATATACAGCTGTCCACTTTTAGTTTTGCTTGAGTGACAGTTGTCGGCATTTTAATATATACAATTTCAAGTTGGAAGTGAATCTCTTACTCAATATAAAATATGCTGATAGGCCAATTTTACGGCGTACAATTATACGTTTTCATTTGTCGACCATATTGTATTCTGCTGAAATTATCGTACTTCCAGGACCTGCAGAATAAAAAAATGTCATGAAAATGTCAATTATTCTTCGTAATGTAGGTTTCATTGTCCATTTCTATCAAAATCCGGTCAGTCAGACCACTAAAAGCGGCTTTCATTACATTATTTCTTCTGTTCGGAACACGATTTTCCGGTGGTATTTAATGTTCTAAATCTTCTTTACCGTTCGAATGACAGTCTTGTGACCCAAAACACATTTTTTCACTCGGAGTCGGACGGATATATCCGATATGACTGCCAATTTACTTTTTTTATAACTCACCGATTTATGGGTTCCAATTTCTCAGGTCATGAGATCTTCAGCCAAACAAAAATAATACGTCTATATCTCTCATACGTCTTTACAGCCCGAGTTATGGTATGTTTGTGACAGTTTACATATATTGTCATTCATGATGCTAACACGGGTTGATAGTCAAGTGTTCACTTTCAATTGTTGAGATATTTCAGGACAAGTCATTCCAAAGGAGATAAATTGGAGTATAAATGAACAGTTCATGTAATAAAGTTAAGATAGTATATAAATTAAAGTATATAAATTAGAAATAAAATTACTATAACTGCTTTGCCGCTATTTTCAATAAATGACCTGGAAAATGTTTTCATAATCAATTCCCAATTCGTTAGCTGAATTTCGATACGTAATTTCCACTGAATAATACAGGGCGTATGAAAAATATGGTGCATTGTTGGTTTGAATGCTGTGACAATAAAGAATGAATTAATAAATAAATTTGTATGTGAAATAGATATTACGCTACAAACTTGAATGTGTGATGTAACATAGAAGTGAACCAAACTTTCTATTGTGCATTTAGCGTGTAAACAGACTTAAGAGAATCAATATGATTTTTAAAAAATATTGATTAAATATCTATTTACGTGCTGATAGGAAGATTATTCAAAATATTACCTTAGTTTCGTCTTGAAGGTAATGTTGTCACGTCTTCATACCGATCCGCACATACGGAGAACATATTTTTCAAATAGCCTACGATAAATATGGGTCTTGGTACAAGAAGATGAAGCTTATTCAATAAGATGTGGAAGAGTAGAATTTGCCATTTTAACATTTGTGCTCAGATGTAGGCTTCAAAACTGCAAAAACTAAATGTTGCAAATTTTGTCTAAAAATTGTTTGTGCAAGTTTCGGAACTCAATTTGAATTATTTGCATTGAAAGTATAAAGTAAAGTGGGTGTCTGTGGTCAATTCATGTGACCGTTACTGCTAGCCAATTTTATGTATCGTGTTAGTATTTAGTTAAACACTTTTGGGGAAAAAAGTGAGTCATGACTTGTTTCAAACATGACAAGTAATAATATGTTTATGGTTTAAATCAAAAGTTCGGAAGTTCATTTCAACACGAAATAATCAAAATGACTTTACATCCCAGATACACCATTTGTATGTCCTTTCTTCCGATGTTAATCGATCACCATGCCAAAAACAATTCGTCAACATTAAAGCAAGAGAGAAAAATAAAAAGAATCGAAAAGTTATGGCCAACCGTTTGTTTGTATCATGGACCGAAGACAAGGCCCTTAATAATGAAGGTGGCAGTCTAATGAGGTCGCAGTGCTTACATAGTGAAAGAAAATGTCTCCAAAACAAAGAAAACTATGATTTATAACCAGTCTGCAGGCCAAGAGTATGACAATACAAATAATTCGTTTGTTGTTGTTTTGATCGAAAAATCAATAATTCAGATGTCTTCCTTGCCATCTTTGTCTGATCTCAATTCGCCTTGCCTTTTACGTCGGATGCTTGAATTTCACCTTGAAGTTGGTATTTACTATATTGCTTTTCTTTATCAAGCCACAAGATGTGTGTGAAACCACAGGTAGAGATGAGTGCCAGACTAATCGAGACACGTTGTTGACTTGAGTTACTGGTGAAATGTCTAATCCTATAAATTTTCTATCGTGACCTGAAAAGGGGCAGGAAGAAAAAGAGTGGAAAATACGAAGTAAATAGATTGAAAGAAAAATAAATGAATAGGATGGACAAAAAATATTAGAAAAACAAAAGAGGAAGTGGCGGGCGGAGAACAAGAAGTTGGAAACAGCATAGGGGAGAAAATTGAATGAAGATAATGTAGAAGAAGAAGAAGAAGAAGAAGAAGAAGAAGAAGAAGAAGAAGAAGAAGAAGAAGAAGAAGAGGAAACCTATTGGATAATATGGAGGAGGGAGACTTTGGGACGAAAACGGGGTTTATAATATAACGGAGTATAATAACAAAGGGAGACGAGGAGAAAAGGGGAGAAAGTAGAGGATGACAACTGATAAGAAAAGGGAGAGGAAAAGAAGAGGGAAAGTAGAATGAAAGAAAAGGAATATACGAAGAGGGAAGAAAGCAAATGACAATTTTTCAATCTCCAAGTGTCTTCAAGCCTGCGCTCTTATTCTTGTTCTCGAAGAATCTGAGATATCCACTTGTTTATATTTCAAACTTTCATCCCTTTGCCAAGAGATCGATACACGCAATTATAGTTACTGAGCATTCATACGCATTTTGAGTTTCAACAGTTGAAGAAGAAGATGACATACTAATAAAAAAATCAAGCATAGAACCAGGGGAAAAAAACCAAATGTTGTAGAATACACAATATTATTGTACTACTCTTAGTTTTACAAAAGTGAAATCATCTAAATTTTATTTCTATGACATCTGACATGGATCGATTTCAGTTTCACTGGCTTGTGAGACCACTGTACTTCCAAACAACGCATTTTGTCGTGTTAGATATTTTGACCGGCATTCACATTCTATTACAACTTCGAGAATATCAGGTTAGAAAATCAGATGATTGAATAATCATCGACATTTTCTAGCAGCCTCACCGGGTTGTGACCTTACTTGGATTGGTATCACCCGGGTTGGTATTATAATTCACTTCTAAGCACTGATTTTACTTAATTTCCACTTGTTCACATTCAAGCAACTGACACTGCGTTGCAACCATTTGGTCTTTATAACAAATCCAAATGAGTGGTAACAAAGAGTGTCATCCCCTTCTAGAACGTACCCTATTCCCTGGATATCTAGAATGTTGGTGATTTATTTTGCACCATAGATATATGTACATCAATAAACACACAACAGGCGATTTATTTCTTCGTGCATTTTCCAACGACTAGCATCTCTTTCCATAGGGGTTAGATGTTTTAAAAAAAGAAACTTTTTTTTACTATTGTTTAATTTTCTTTCAGCACATTACTCAAAGAAAAACAATGAATATATTCATCTTTAAATTTTAAACTATTCAGTCATATTTGTTGCTTTTCGATGCACTGCATGGATTGTCTTACTAACGTTAGATATTTTAGAAATCAAGATGTTTTAGTTTTTAATGGGTTTTGAAAGTTGTAATCACGTACAGATTAGTTTTCAGCGTACCTTAAAAGATTAAAAAACAACACCTTTTCGGTGCATATTTACTATTGAATTTGGGCATATTATAGGCTTTTATCCGGATTCTCTGTTGAAAGAAGTAAGGATGAGATATTTACCTCCCAAGAATACTCAGTTTGTAAAATCAAATCCATGTCTTGGATGTATCGGCGGCTGATAGAGAATCTTATTCTCATCTTCAATTGAAATTCACTATTCACTGCCCTCGATTAAAGCAGAAATTGAAAAAAAAGTTATTGTTAGCAGTTTTCCAGGGAAATATTGTAAATGAGTGACTGTCAGTTTTGGATATAATGTTTTTTTTTTCTTTTTCTAATTTTAGGGCAATAAATGGGTTTATATCTTTTGACATGTACAGAAAAACCTTTTAATAACAATATAATCGATGTAACATATTTTGACGTTAACAAACACGTGCACCCTAATTTAATATCTGCTTATTTACCGAATTAAGTTTCAGTAGTGCTGCAAAAACGTCGACAATAACGAAGATGGCATTATGCCAGTTCTGTTGTCAAGCCTTTTACGACTTTCAGATTCAGATTAAAGTGTTGTATCTGATCTTCTTGCGTAAGAAAAACACTGTATCAACTTCAAGTGTCGACTGTAAAACGCCATTATGGTGGTATTTGTTCGTTTTCTTTCCTGAATTTTCATTTAATTCGAATACTTTTTCAATTGACAAAAAACAATCTTTCATGAAACCTTTTTATCATTGCCACCAAATCCATGCAACGTAGAATTCCTGTTCGAAGTTAACACTACAGATGTGAACTACAGAAATCTGATTTTATTAAAACATTTCAAAGTTTTATTGATTTTCATGACTTTTTTTGCCTCATTTTTGCCTCATTTATTATTGTTAGAGCTTGTATAAAAGTAATTATTGTTTCCTTTGAATTTTTCAATCAAATCATTTTATGCTTCCATTATAAGTCATTGTTTAATAGTTTTAAAATAAAATCAAGGAAAAGATTTGACAATAAAAAAAAAACAACTGAAAATGATTTTTGCTTCTTTTCGGATGAAAAAGGTAAAAAAATGTGTTTAGAAAACAATTGAAATAAAAATATAATAACATTTAGAGTTGAAAACAGTCATTGCTAAGCTTTGTCAACGTGTGAAAAACAAACACTAAACATTGCTCTCGAACTAAATGCCATTTCTTCAGACTTAACTAGTCCAAATCAATTCGAATTTATCAAATTAACGAATATATCATACAATACCGTACTATTCTCAAGTAAGACTTTTTTTTAATTAGATCTACCATGGACGAGCATATATTGATTTCAAAACTAAAAGAGACATCACAGGCATAGTGTCAGAATTTGGGAAGCCGAAAGAAAATCTGTATCGAATTTTTCAGATAATCTGTGACAGTTTGTTAGGGAATTGAACATATTTTGTGAAGCACAAAGAGTCATATACGAATCATTTCATAACCCGAAGCAACAATTCTTGAAAAAGTTATTAAGAATACCCAATAGTCAGCTGGTGAAGAGCCACTTGAGGCTTTTAATAACGCAACGAACTACATCAGTTTGCTATCTATCCGAAACTGTCATTAATTGAAAAGAATTATAAGCGTCTCCCAGCTAAATGTTAATTGAGATTTGAAGACGTAGAAAAATGATGGATTACATCTTATCTCGGGCCTCGGGAATTAATTAAATGATAAGATCAGTTTTAATGATTTTAGGGTCGAATTTTTTAAAATATGAGCACGTTCTTTCTTAGACAATTCAACCATACTGACAAAAAGTGAAAGCAATGTGGTTGTCCTCATATTTCACGCAGTCAGTTGGAAATTCACATTCTATATGAACAGACATTGGTCCTATCATTGCAGAGTTGTAAAATGAGCTGGATAGTTTTTATGTGGATGAAAAAAAATGATTGCT